>JARQZJ010000148.1:0-318530 GCA_030704895.1 Henosepilachna vigintioctopunctata | reverse complement strand
AATGTTGTTCAGAAAGCTACAAAGCAAGCCTGATATAATAATGTTGTTTACATTATTATGGTAATTAAGATTAATATTAAGATCTAATTCATTGACTTTATTGCTCATTACAGATGTTGTTGAGAAAGAAATTAAGTACTCGATTTATTGACAAAGAACGACTACTAGTTGAGCAATTTTTTTACGCACCACAAGAATTTTCTGCTTGAAGGCTGGATTAAAGCTGAACAAAATTTGTTTTAATTAAATTTTACCCCAATATAAGCGGCAATATTAGCAATATCAGCACAAATAAACGTAATCTAAGCTGTTTTAAGTTCGTGATGGACAAACAACTATAGTATAATTCAAACCTTTTTGACTCACGCTTTCATTGTCATTACGTGACGCTTTTCGTCGGTATAATCGATGTCTTCAGATGTTAACCGAATATGATATCGCTGATCTCTGTGGCCTAGTCGCGAAAACACCTGACTATGGTGCGGCAGGATTCAGATTCGAGCCCAGGTGAAGACATGGGTGTCGTACATGTGTGTGTAATAGTGTACACTCATTACAAACTGATTTGCCATTCGGAACCCGCGTTAAACGGTAGGTCTACCGAATTAAAAAAAGGATATGATTTAACGCCTGAAGAAGTCGGTTATACCGACGAAACGCATCAAGTTATGACAATAAAAGTGTAAATGAAATTCAAGTGTTTGAATTATCCTATAGTTATAATGGATTTGCACCAAGTAAATGCTACTACTATTCAATATGGACTAACAAGTTTTGGTAAATTAGGAGCATAGTATGAATTCAATTGTACGGGTTGTAATTGGTTTTATATAGAACGTATTGGAAAAATCTTTTTTGGAACTGAAAAAGCACTAATAAAACAACCTGCTTTGGGCCAAGAAGTACGAAAAATCCATTTTATAAAGAGTAAATATTATATAGATATGAATAAACAAAAAAATATCACATTCTGTGAATAGTGAATGATACTAAACTCATGGAATCTATTAAATTCAAGTTTGAAATGAGGTAAGGTAAATTAATTGAGTATCAACGAAAATATGTGTATTTCGTTTTTCCATATACCGTGATAATAATGAAGTAACTGTCACCTGCCATGGTTGAGAATATCAAAAATAATTATCTTTATAGTTTAACATTCCAATTTCAACCATAAAATTTTCGATATGAACCTGACAAATGTGTTGGCAATGCAGTTAAAAACTGTAATTTTGGACGATATAAAAACAAGATATTAGGTAGTTCTTATAGGTTCAGAAACGGAAGTTTAAGAAAATAATGTGGAATACAATATCAGAATATTTAAACGTATTATGGTCGGAAATCGATAAAAACATTTTTGTAATGAACAAAAGTTCCCCGATATTTGCGCTTAACATGTAAATTATCGTACTTGGATGGCAATGTAAATAGGTACACTCTATAGTGGATTCAGCGTCCTCTGAATTACTTATTACACACGAATATATACACACACGAAGCCAGCCATACATAATAAAAACATTGTTAGTGGATTGCTTAATTATTCAAGCAAACAAATATGATCAACTTTTAATGAACATGCATATTTTATACTTCAAGAAGGCCGCGTGATGTCATTCGGGTCTGCGCTGGGGTGATACACAAAAATGAGCCCCCGAACAACGTCACTGTATTTTCTTCTATTATTATATTATACGAAGCGAACACCTTTTGTCGAATGAATAATTCAAATTCAGTAGGATTGTTCTGAAAGTGAGGGCTTCGAAAGAATAATAGAAAGGATTTCAGCTTGTAGGAGGGTAGGTAGAGGAAAAATTCGTTTTTTTTTCCTGGGCTCAATATTGAAACATCTTTGAGTAACCCTCTGAACAATAACCTAAAGATTGAAATGTGTCAATGTAAATTTTGAGTTTTATCAATTTTTACATGGTAATGATAATGATAATGGGAAAATACGGGATAATGAGATGTTTTTTTTTTCGAGTATTATGTACAGTACACAAACGGTAACTGTCAGGGTTGATATGATTTAAATCACTTGATTTAAATCGTAACTTTAAACAATTGATTTTAAGTGATTTTTCTGAAAAATCAAGGATTCGCATCAAACATTTTTACTGCAAGCAAATAGGGCAAGAATTGTCAAGGAACTTCCCCCGACATAGATTGTCCACAATTGCAGGCGTGTCCAATGACATGCGAGTGATTACTGCATCCACTATTCCGGGATTCACTGAAACTAAAACACGCATTTTGCTATTCAACTGAAAGATTCACTAAACATTATCCAAATGCCATAAATTATTACCGACCAGCTATGACACTCGCCCATCCTTTCTTACATGATAAAGCCAACACTACCCCCATAAAATTTGTCGACTGATGAATGTGATGGAGTCTTACATGAGCACTACGTATAGACTGGTAGTAGTTCGATGAGCATTATTCGCTTGAATGCTAAACTGGGATTTTCACATTAGTATTGGTTGACAAACATATAGTAACATATATAATACTAAAAAATGTATAACTGATGAAGGATTGGCTATAATCATGCAACTGCTGAGTACAGTTGTTTCTTCGGCTGCGATTGAAAGAATATTTTCGGATTTAGTATATAGTAGTATACCTCAAAATGAAATCAAGTAAATAAATAAGAAATATATTATACGTGGAGAGGGCAGCCAAATTACTTAGTAATCTAGTTGAGGTGCTTGAATTCTGAAAGGTAAAAAGTTTTTTAAAACTTACTTTATCAATAGGTACGTATTTGATCTAGGTAAGTACGGTTTTATGCTCATTCTTTAGTCTCTTAGTTTTTGAATTCCTTGTTATTTTTTGAACGCTACTTTATTCTAATATATTGATTGAGGTAAATTAAATACGTTGTTCACATTTCAATGAATGAATGAAGAGACTAAAATCAATAAAAAAGACAAGAAAATGAAAAAATTTTAAAAATCTTATTCTAGTAAAATGTATACGATTCGAATCAAATTAAATTCATAAATCATCAAATAATTCATGAAGTCTAAACTAATAATTTTGATTGTGAAATTGAGATTTTTATGACAACAGTGAATATGGAAACTTTGTATTTTTATTATTAATATCATTTTGAGAACGATTGAACTTGAATTCCTAATTTTAGGGCTTTTGCTTCAGTTTTTTTGCCTCCCTTGAAACCTCCAGTGAAAACTTCCGGGAGGCAGGATCCGTTGGAGATGCCAAACACACTGGCCGTCCAAAAACAAGCAGTTTAAATGTCAATATCGTACCACTAGAGTGTTAGTGACAATTCAGGAACCTCAATTCGGCATCGCAGACAATAATTGAAAATTTCAAGAAGCTCTCTACAGCGTATACTCACAAAAGATCTGTGTCTGCATGCTCACAAAATTTAATTACCACAAATGAAGCCTAATGACCATGCACAGCGAAAGTTTGCCGAATGGATTATTGAGCATCAACAAATAGATGATTTTTCGAGAAGAAACTTCCTGGCGATGAAGCACATTTTCAGCTTGATGCGTTTGTTAATCGCCAAAAATCCGGGGTTCTGAGAACCCACATATGATTGTAGCAAAACAAATGCATCCATAAAGTGTCACTGTTTGGTGTAGATTTTGGGTGGGAGGCCTAATTGTACCATACTTTCTTGAAAATGAGGCTGGTCAAGAAGTAACTGTTACTGCTGCTCGATATCGCTAGATTAGAACAGTTCTATTTTCCGAAATTGGATGATATTGATGTCGCCAAAATTTGGTTTCAACAAGACGGTGCCACATGTCATACAGCCCGTGAAACATTTCAAGCATAATATCAGATATATTTTTTAAGTACACACACTGCTGCTTATGGTGTTGGTCAAACATTTAATCTAGTTAGCCGTAAGATTGTTTACATTTCAATCATAGTGGGCCTCTTTTTTGCCGATAACTCATAACAATACTTTCTGTTTTATATATATATATATGAATTATGCAAAACAAAAAATAAACGTAGTAATTTTCAACGGTTTACTTATCCGTAATCGAAAAAGGACTGCATCCACTAAACCATCAATTCACACTGGAACTTAAGTAAAAATTGAATCAAATTAATAAAAATAAACCGAATTGTTGACATTGATTAGCTTATAGAGAAGCTACAAATACTGACTCGTACCAATTCTCCTAATTTCATTTTAAATCATAAACAAGCTTTATGAGTTAATGCGAAACAGA
Organism: Henosepilachna vigintioctopunctata; assembly: GCA_030704895.1. Classification (NCBI taxonomy): domain Eukaryota; kingdom Metazoa; phylum Arthropoda; class Insecta; order Coleoptera; family Coccinellidae; genus Henosepilachna; species Henosepilachna vigintioctopunctata. The sequence goes on along the minus strand of JARQZJ010000148.1, from coordinate 314,301 downwards.
TTTCTCATTAGAGTTGTAAAGTAATTTAAAATATAAATAAACCGTTTCATTACGTTTATTTTCGTTTAGTTTAATCTGTGTTCAAATTTAAAGATCAATATGAGGTGATGAGGATGCACGAATAGAATGTGTTTTTCATATATATTTCCTTCAGCTGATTGAACGTGTGTTGCATCCGGTACAAACAATGCCGTTTTTAATGCAACGGGGTTGTAAGAGCTGACAAAACTGAATAAATTCCGTTGACGGTTGAAGACTCTATAGCGCAGAAGTGTAGGGCTCAAAACTTCTCTTGAAGATGAAGTTGGTTACACTTATGGAATTATTATTATTGACAGTTTCCGTCATGGAAAATGGTATATGTGAAATTATTTTTGAGGTTTTTCTGCCAATTGGAAGTTTTAGTTCAGTACAGTTACTTGATACTACAACAATAGTTTTTGATAACAAATCCATTAACTTTTCACAGATAATTGAAGTTGAGGCGTGAACGGTTCGGTCTAACATTTCTCTTCAAAATTTTGCAGAATTCTTCTCAGCAAAATAAATATTCGCGTACCAAGGCCTGGTCTGAGGCGGAATAATACATTTTATGTCACTTACAGCAGATCAAATGTTATGTCACGTTCTCCTATCAATTTTACATGTAATCTTTATGATGTTTGTTGCGGTCGATGTGATATCTATTTTGATCGGCTAGCAGTTATCTTGGCATGCCACTCAGAACAGCGCATTGGGATGTCGTGATATTTTCCTGAACTTCTGTTGTCCACATATGTCTTAGTTATAAATATTATTTTAATTTTAGTTATTTTATTTGTTTATTTGTTTATTAGATAATACTAACGCAATCGATTTCAATTTTATTTTTATTTATCAAACATATTTCGTTATTAAATGGTCAACTTCTGCTGACCATACGTAACTTTGTAATGGACAATATTTCATTTTTGTTTTTAGTTATCTGGTTATTTCAATTTATTTTGAATTAATTTTTCGTTGTATATATTAGGTTATACTCCCTATTTTGGATTTTTTTTCTTGTTAATTTCTTTTCTTATTTAATATTATTTGAGTACAATTTTGCAATTTTTTGTAAATTGTAATGTTTTTTGTAATTTTTTCTCTGTAATTGGATGTATATCTGTTGGGAATAAATGTCTTATTATTATTATTATTATTATTATAATATAATTTTCATAGTCACCAATCAATGCGTTGATTAAAATAATTGCGACTAATAATTCATCCAACATTTATTTGCAATATAAAGGCGATCAGTGCTCAATAACGTATTATCTATAAATGACATATAAACAAACTCATAAAAGAGGGGTTAAATCATAGACACGTATAAGTATGACACATCAAAGAACAAATCTGTATTGTCACAGAAAACAATCAGAACACGACCATTAGCTTATTCATCGATCACGATATATATATATATATATATATATATATATATATATATATATATATATATATATATATATATATATATATATATATATATATCGATGGTGTGAAGAGCTCGTATTTCCATTTCTTTCAAAAATATATTTTTGTGGGTTTAGATAGAAGAGCACGTATATTATGTTGAAATTATCTGAGCAGTGCAACTACCTTGAGACCAAACAGGAACCACGCATATCAGTCATATGTCCCATAACATTCAAAGTACCATAAATAAATTACGAACAACAAGGAAGATAAAACTTTGTTCTATAATGATTTGAACTAGTTCAAAATAAGAATATTTTCATAATAGTAAAATAATATTTTCAGACAAAATATCGCATATAATTAGTTTTTAATAAATGAAATGGAGCTTTAATAAGTGTCAAGGAAGTGTGTTAATTTATTGTTTTCAATTAGTTTTTGGTGTTTCCTGTAAAAATTATATTTTGTGCCATACGACGTTTTCACATTAAGCCATTGATATATGATATATTAGGTTGATGAATATAAATATGATGCATAAAGAAGATGATATTTCAAAATTTCATCAGAAAATTTAGGTTCAATCAACTATTCGACAATATTTATAAACTAATTCCGGGCTCCAGGACGAAATGACCACCATTTCACTGTTGCCGAACTGTCTTGCCAACAGTAGGTATCATACTCCGCACAAGAAATGTAATATCTCTTTGTCGTTCATCACATCCTCGCGTAATAACCCGCTTCCATATATGTATAGATATTCGACTGGTGGAATAATTCAGCACTTTCTTGTTCTGAACCAACTGCACATTCATAATGGCGACGTCGTCCGCCATTTTCTTCATGCGCATATAAAGCCTTAATTACAATCGTCCTTTATTATTTAAATTACAGTTAGGAACTTCCTGTTATAATTAACTCAGTGCCTTACAAAGACCAACGGAGTGAAGCTTCGATGCTGCGGCAATAATTTCATCACAACTCGTGAAACGGACTACGATGCATTTTAGCTACAAATATTCACAGAATCCGACAGAAACTTCGGTCGAATTGAACGGACAACTTACCGGTCAGATAATCTGCATTGTCAATTTGATATGATACCGGTTGGTGCATTCGACATATTATAATAATAATAAAATAAATTTATTGAGAAACATTGTTTACATTGTAGAGTCAATTATTCTGAATCTATTGAGATAACTCATCATTCTGGCGAAAACAATTTTCTTTATTACCTTAGAAAAGACGCTCAAAATGGATATTGGGCGATAATTAGTAATTTGACTTACGGTTCCATTCTTAAATACTGGAATTACTATGGATTGCTTAAGAATATTGGGAAACTTAGCAGTAGTGATGGAAACATTGATGAGATATGCAAAGTGCTAGCCAAAAATTCCACAAATTCCCTTCAAAACTTTGGCCGATATGAAATCAACACCTACGCTTTTTTATTTTTCAAGGCTCTAATGGTATCCTCAACTTCTATTTTAGTGACAGGGTAGAAGTAAAAATTGGTGTTCACCATGGGTGATAATGTGCAAATCCGAGATAGATTATTGCCATATCGAGATGTTAATATGGTACTAGCCATTTTGGAAAAATGTTCGGCGAAAACATCAGCCGATATCAGGCGAAAACATCAGCCGATATCAGGCGAAAACTGATTTGGATCGTCAAACACCTTCCCCTCAAAGTTTGACGTCACATAACTTCGCCTACCGCCACTTTTTCCAGAAAGATCGTTAACAATATTCCAAATTGTTTTATTTCTGTTCGGTGAACCATCAATAGCTGAACTATAAAACGTATATTTCGTAATATATATTTTATATTGACATGCAACTTATTATTAGATATTAAGTATTGGAAAAAAGTGAATGAATTTTATATTATATAATTGATCAACATGACAAGTACATAACGTTTCTCGTGTTGGTTGAAGTGACGGTAAGAGACGAGATTATTAGTTGCTTTTCGAACGAGGTTTGTTCCAAAAGAAATGGTTGACTTTTCAAATATGTATGTTTGAATTTACATACCTGAAGGGTTACTTTTGTATCACAATCATACCAATGAACTTAGCTAGAATGGCCAGGTACGATTAGAATGACATGAGCATTTTGTGCAGAGGAAAGGAAAAAACCGAATTATTGGTTCGCAAATTTTTGAGTTTCAACATCTTTCAACTTTTCTGCAGGACTTCAATGCCATATTACAAACCTCATATTCTCATACTCAGGCCCGAAATGATTCGGGAAATGAGCAGAACATTGATTCTCTTGACAAGAAACGAAACTTTAGTCTTTCCAAACAAACCTCGTAATTTTAATTTCGAACTATCGAAAAAATTTACATTTTGTTCTCATAGATTTGCGTAATATTTCACCGAATTTGCAATATTTAAAAGTAAAATAAAGACAAAGGATTTGGAAGTTGTATTCATACAATAATCTCTCAGATAAACTGAGGAAATCATAAATTAACCTCTCCAATATAGGTTTGACAATGTTAATATAATATTGAAAATTTTTGTACAAAATTATACAACAGTTAGTTATGAATTTAATATCTTGACTAATTCAAATTTTTTCGCTGATATGATATACTAAGCAAACCTTTAAATTATTCAGTCATAGTAATAAGTCATCATGAGAGTCAGGTGAAGCAACTCTACTCGCTCATTTAAAGCAGAAAGTATACCTCCATCTATTGAGGAGGTATTGAAATTTGAAAATGAGATCCAGATAATTGGAAAATTTTTAAATCTACTATCAATGAAATTCAATTAGTAATATTAATTTCTATAAATTGGTACTGCAATTCCATTAGTAGAGAGAAATTTATTGTCGTATCAAATTCTGTCTTCAAATTGCTGTACTAACGATAAATCTAGAGATAGGTACTTGAAGTACATTAGATAGAGGCAGATGGTATGACAGGCTTTTAATTTGAAATAATGTTGTAATTAATGAAATAAGTATTACAAGTATACGAGTGGTGGTTCAAGAATTTACAGTCTTCAATAAGAATTTTAATTCCGTATTCACATTCTTTCGTTTTTCAGTCAACGAAATATGCCAATTAATTTTCACACTAGTTTCAAAGTATAGATACCTATCACGTGCGCCCAGAAAATATATGTTTTGAATAATGAAATGTTGAATATATAATACCTTATTTAAATTTTCGGGAATATTATATTTCTTGAATTGTAGAAAAGGCTAGACAAAGCTATACTTAGACCAATAGAGAGTGCGTGTCATTGAACTCTCGACAATAAAATAATTCGCTAAACATTTATTATCATATTATGTAAATAGCTATTGACACAAGATAAATTTTACCTTTTTTTTTGAACGAGTGGATTTGGACAGAAAGAATATTTCAAAGTTAAAATAGAACATTATACATTGACTGCTGTTTTACAAATGATCATGATAATTCTATTGTCTACTTGCGATTGGAGTAGAAATAGATTATTTTTATTGCAAACGTGTGCTGTAGGCTTCCAGTCATTAATAATATTATAATATCAACGCCAAGTATTGACTTTTTTACAAACTTTATCATCAAATATAGCTGGACACAGCCAGGATTCTGCGTGTGGAATCAATGATTATAATAGGTCTGTATGAAAAAAATGTTGAAATGAAAATTCATTAATAACTGCAAATATAATAATAAAACATAATTTTTTTATGAAATTTAATTATCTCAGTTATAATTTTTGTGTTTAATAACTCGTTCGATCAATAGATTAATTTTTATCTCAATATTTCGTCTTTCAAAAAACGTGAAAAATTTTGCAGATTTCTTGTCTTTCAATTTTTCGAAAAAATTTCTCTTGTATGGCACTTTTGCTATTTTTATATTACGGAAGTATCTCAACAGTAACTTTCTTGGTATCGTTGGATAGCTTGAATGTCTAGTTTCTGATCGATAGAATATAGATATGGAAAACTTAAAACCTTGTAGATACACTCTTTACACATTTTCACTTAAATATACAATATTGAGTTTATCGTAGAATGGAACAAAAATCATATTTGGAAGGAAAAGATCTGAGATTAAATCGAAGTATATCCAAACCTGGCATTAATAGAAGATAATCAATGCAGAATATTTATTGATAATTTTTCTCGAAAACAAGGTTTAAACAAATTTTTTCTTTCAAATCCAGCCGTTTTCAAACGAAAAACCATCAACTTCTTCTTCTTTGGCCTGGCCTTGTCCCGTGACGCGGGGTCGGCTTTCCTGATCTTGAGGCGCCATTCATTCCGCTGGTTAACATCGTCACCCGATAGCCCCAACCTCTTCATGTCCCTCTGGATATTCGTCAACCAAGAAGTTGGTGGTCTAGCTCTCCCTCTCTTTTGTAAAGAAAGGCATTTTTTTTATTATATATTCTTCGGGACGTCGCTTAACCTGACCATACAATCTTAGCCTGGACTCGGCGAGTTTGTCCAACTTTAAAACTACCCCGGATGAATTCATTTCTTATTTCGTCTCTCACTGTAACTCCTCCTGCCCATCGCAACATACGCATTTCTGTAGTATGTAGTTTTTGTTCGTGAATCTTCTTTACGGCCCCCGTTTCGCTACCATATAGTAAAACTGGTATGATGGCTGATTTATACACCTTCCCTTTTGTCCATAAAAGCATAAATAAATGACACGTAAGTTTCGCTTATCTCTTGGTTAAACATTATTTAAAAACAATAAATTAAAATCAACACACTTGATTTAGGTTTCGCTGAATATATTAAAAACTCTACATATGTTTCGGGTGGTTACCCCATTATCAAGAGTATACAATGTGACTCAAACTAACATTGTATATCAGTAATAAGTAACATTGTATACTCTTGATAATTGGTTAACCACCTGAAACATATGTAAAGTTTTAAATATATTCAGAGAAACTTAAGACAAGTGTGTTAATTTTAATTTATTGCTTATAGGCATTTTTGGATCACATAGGACTCATGTAAGCTCACGCCATTTATTCCACCCAGCGGCAATCCTGTGATTTATGTTGCCGGATATAGACCAATCCTCTGCGATAACCGATCCAAGATATTTAAACTGTTTTACACTAGGTAAAGCGACACCTCCATGTTTTGTTTCTTCGTTCAGCAAGGTAGGTTCCTCTTTCCAAAAATTGCACACCATGTATTCGGTTTTGGTTCTACTAATGCGAAGACCGTTCGGCTCGAGATATTTCCTGCATTCATTTAAATTCTTTTGAATTTCATTTTGGTTGTCTGCGATTAGGGCTACATGATCCGCGTATAACAGGTTCCAAGGAACCGGTTTTTGGACTAATTTAACTAATTTTTTTAACGAAAAACCATCGACTGAAAAAATTCAATTTCCATCCAATATGTTCAAAAAATAATTATCAATATATGAGGCTGACATTTGGTACACATGGATGTTTACATAGAAAACCGAAAAGAATTCCAAGCATAAATTATTTCCTAATATCTCGAATCATGTCTATTTTTAAACGGTACGTTCCATTACTACTTCATACAATCATATAAGGTGTTAATGATAAATACATGACACAATTCGATACAACCAGGCCGACTATGCATCATACCATATCTTCAAGAAATAATACTACAAATATTTTTGAAACTAATCGATACATACCTATATAGCGCAATTCTATTTATGGAAAACATTATAAACGACTCTAAAATAAGCAAACATTTATTTTCTTAAATAAACACCATTCATTTGTATATTTGATTCGAGAAATAAAATTTTATTACTAGCAGTTAGTCGATTAGAAAAACAAAACAAGTTTCAGGCAATTCTCTGATGAAATTAATACGTACTCAATATTTCGGACAGTTTTCTGCTTAGCTTTCCTGACTACTATAAATCACACATTGCTATTTGTTTATGAATAAACTACAAGCACCTGAATCCAATTTAAATCTAATTTTCGAAAGTACACATGACAGCTTGCAAAAATCGATTTCTCCAAAAAAGAGTCATATTTCAATGAGAATTCAAATTAATCAGAATCGCTTGTATTTTTTTATTTGCTCTGCCAATTGGTCTTTGATTTTGACCTACTAGAAATATTTACTAATATAAAAACAGCAAAAATTTGCTTGGGGTGAATATCGATGCTTTTTGAAGACGCCGCTTTTCCGAAGTCGTTTTATTGATCATATCTTGAAATTAAAAGGATGACGAATAGTGATATTACAATTCGGCGTATGAGAAATCCTGTAACTGTTATTCGTTGAATATTGGGATCAGTGGCAGCTACCATTTCTTAAAATATCAAAGTCAAACAGTTTCTCTGCTAATTTCTATATGTTTTAGCTCTAATTATATATAAGTATATATATATATATATACATATATAAAATATATATATATATATATATATATATATATATATATATATATATATATATATTTTTTTTTTTTCATATACAGTCCTCAGGATTAAACCGAATCGCTAATGAACAGAAAATTACCAAGCTCCAAAGGGCCTAAAAGCTAACATGGGCGTACTATAACAAAAAGTGAATTTCGAGAGGCGTCATATTGAGGAATTATAACACAACGATTCCTGCAAAAGCAATCTACCCATCTGAAACAATGGTTTTTGATGGTCATTCAAGAATGAGAGAAATAGAAAAACAAGAACGGAAAATTCTTAGAAAGATTCACGGTCCAATCAATAGAAACGACATTTGAATGAAAAGACTTCAGAATGAACTTTATCAAAAGACAAATACGATAACGGAGGAAATCATAAAACAACGAGCCAAGTTCTATGCACATGTCTACATAATGAAACAGTCCAAACTACTCGATATAATTATGAAGAGTAAATGCGGAACAGAGTGACTAAAAGAGGTCCAAAAGGATCTACAACAGATCAATATAAAAAATCTCGAAGATCGCACTGAATGTCGATATAAAATCGCACGTGTGAAGTTTGAGCAAAAGTCATATCGATCTAGAGTAAAATGGACAGATGAACGGAAGAAAGAGCATTCACAGAGTATGAAGCGTTTTTCGGAGGTAAAAAAGATGAAGCAAGAGTCCTAAGAATTGCGAATTCAAGGTCAATCGCTCTCCTCATGGGGAATAATCGTAATAATGATAATAAGATATTGTATATATATAATATACGTGACACAACCATAGACTCATTCTTTCTTCGGCTAGAAATATAAACGTGATACTTGACACTTGAAATTTAATTATCTTAATAGAATATAAACAAAAATAGAAATAGAAATATAAACATGTCACATGACACTTTGAATTTAATTATCTTTCTTAATTATTTAGAATAATCGAATAGGAGGCTTATCTAGAATGACAATAAGGCAAAAACAAATACACTTTGGGAGAAATATTTATTCAGTTCACGAAATATATGAATAATTTAACGTTATCGCCGAATCAAAATTATTCGTTTATCTCATTTCCGTTGTTTGGTAAACTTGGTTGATTTTTAAATTATAATATTTCATCATAAAACTTAATGATGCAGCAATAAACGCCTCATTGTTTATTTCTAGTGAATTTATCGGGTTATAAAGAATATACGAAATTCGTATTATATTGATTCAAAAATTGCTTCACACATTAATACTCGTATCATAAATTTTCGAATGACACGATGAAACCTGAACCATAACTATCAACACACACACACACACACACACACACACACACACACACATATATATATATATATATATATATATATATATATATATATATATATATATATATAGAAGTGAATATTATTCGCGCTAACCATGCACGTCGGAAATATTGAAGAAATATTTATATGTAAATTTAGAATCGAAATTACACCGCAAAAGTTTTCGGTTTTGAAAACTTTTGCGGTGTAATTTCGATTCTAAATTTACATATAAATATTTCTTCTATATATATATATATATATTGCACTACAATATTGTTTCGGTATACAATACCTCCATCAGGCAACACTGAGTTCATCCTCTCAGCTGAGCAGTGTTCATCCATACTGTATTCATATACAGTACATGAAGTTATTGTATATCGATTAATTAATCGATTAAGCCGATACTTGATGAAAATCTAACAATATAATAAAACTAAATAGTTTTGTGATTTTCACTATAATTTAGTGAAACATGACAATATATATCAATGAGAGGTAATAATAAAAACTTGTCTAAAAATCACTGACTGAACAATTCTTTATTCGACTAGTTTCGCCTTTTACAGCATTATCAAGAATGTTCTTGATAATGCTGTAAATGCTAATGCTAATTCTCATTTAAATATGAACTATCACAGAGTAGATTCATCGTCCATTGAATTTACAATATATATCATCTACATCTGATGAAGCCACTGTGTTGGCGAAACAATATTGTCATGTTTGACAATACTGTTTCGCAATAGTTTTCAAGCAATATAGTGAAAATCCCAACACTACTCAGTTTTATTCAAATTATGTATATTGAATTAAAATTGTGGTGGAGAATCTACTCATCATATTTTTGAAATAGTAAAAATCTGTTCTCGAATGTGTTGAAATTTCTCGAAATGTATTTAATTTATTAATCGTTTGACACAGAATTTCTGTCGTATCTCTCTTCTCAATAAACAATACAATTTTCGATCAACATTTCTCAGAAAATGTCCTAACAAGAAATATTGGAAATATTCAATTAAAGAAATCAAGGTGCAATTTGAACGTAGATCTATGGACACATGTCGTACTATTCCAATGTTCTTTTACTTTGAGAAAAAATTAAAAACCAGAGACAATTCAAATTCACAACACATGATACGATTATTCTAAATATAAATGGAAATTGATAAAACCGAACATTTTATTCGTCTATAAAAAAATGGATATCCGAATTATCCATAAACTCGAATGCCAGAAAACGACGGCGAGTAGCACGCGGCGTCCGTTCTCTATGTCACTTTCCGCAAAACGCGGATTAAAAAACTGCCTCATAACTGAAACAATATACGCTCGTTCTATGAAAACGAACACACTTATCCGGTCGAAACGCGAAATTAGATTTCCAGTAACATATTATAAAATTAATATAGCCATATTTATGGCGCAATTTTTGGAACGACGTAGCTACGTTTACATATTTCACGGCTTTTATTCTAGATTAAAACAGTTTATTTTAGATATTTATAAAGGGAACGTGGCTCACAATGCAGATCACTTGTCGGCAACAAAAATAATAAAAATACAGAATGTGACGTTGGTGCGAATTTATTGTTTTAATAATGGCAAATAAAGCAGATCTGGAGCGATAGCGCGTGCTTTCCGATTATTCTACATACACTCCGGTTATTGTTGCAGCCGAAATTGGATTTTTATTCCGCGTTCATAAATTATATCGGCCGGCCGGACCGAGTGGGGCACGCAGCCCCCCACCCTAAATCCCGACACGTCCTAGGTATACATAATGCATGAAAAAATTGCGAATGACATCCGAAAAACAACTTGCGGAACTTTCCGGTGATGGATGGGTCAGCAACTCGCAAAAGGGAGCCAACAGCGGCTTTTTGCTCTTTTTCAATGTAGGGGAGTTTGATGATTTTTCCCAACTGTAAATTTCGTATATCGCGATAGGACCTTATTCATTAAAAGTTATTTTTTATAAATTTGCAGAAAGCTAACATCACCAAAAAATAACCATAAGCTAGGTACTGTAAATTACACAACATGCAAACTTTTGATAACCTCTGATGAACTAAGACTAACTATTATGACTAATAAGTTGAAGATTTAGAACAGCGATCCACAATACGTCGATTGCGAGCTACTACGAGTAGCAGCTCCCAAAAGGAAATCTGGTGGCCCACAATGTATTTTTAAATTCAAATGTTTATAATAAAATAAGTTATATGTATTAATAAAAATAGTTATTTTGTTAGTTTATTATTGGTGTATCAGCAAATTAGTTGGATAAATACGTGAATGTCTACTGTGAACTGTGTATATTTGTATATAAAAATATGAATAATTTAAAAAAAAAATAAAAATTGAGCACGATAAATACCAGAAACCCAAAAAACTTGATTATTACTAGAATGCTTCAGATGGTTGGCATAGTGAGCACTTACAATATGGGACCACTCTTCTTCAATCGCCTTTCCACAGATTTGAGGGAAACCAGTACTTTGAAATTGTTCAAAAGGCAACTTGGAAGGATTTTACTCAAAGATGTATATATATTTATACACTGGACGAATTTCTTCTTTTTTTGTGAATGTGTAATTGTTTGAATTTGTGTGTGAGAATTCCTATTTTGACTGGGACCTTCATCCTATATATTGTTGTATATAGTATTATATTATTTACATAATTTTATAATTTTTCATATTTGACGTTCTCTCTATTAGTTATTTTGTAACCTGAACGAAAGAAATGCGTATATACCTGTCTATCTATCAATATATCCAATATAACTGTGCCTTATTTCATTTAGGTTGTTCGCACTGTTTATTTCAAAATCAACAAAGTGGCTCGCCACATTGAAATGGTTAGCGACCACTGATTTAGTACAACACTTCAAAGAAGTCGATTGGCTCTCAGAAGATCATTTATTTCTCTTCGATCAGTTTTGATGAAATCTTGATCATAGGAATACAAATATAAATAGGTCTAACTAATATATAATAACCGAGATTGAATTCTCGCTTAACTCTTGGTGAAACATAATTGAATATCAAAATAAATTAAACTCTTGACTTAATTTTTCACGATTTATTTAACAATATGAATAGTCAACATGTTTCGAGCATTAGCTCATTTTCAAGACACTTGAAAACTCAAAGAGTCTTGAAAATGAGTTAACGCTCGAAACATGTTGACTATTCATATTGTTAAATAAATCGTGGAACATTAAGCCAAGAGTTTAATTTATTTTGAATTGAACTCTTGAAAACTCAAAGAGTCTTGAAAATGAGCTAACGCTCGAAACATGTTGACTATTCATATTGTTAAATAAATCGTGAAACATTAAGCCAAGAGTTTAATTTATTTTAATATTATAATATATAATAACTGGACCATCTTTTCATATCCAAGATCATCTTTCACTAAGAGATCTGCGAATCGTCAATCATCTACCCAAGTTCAAAACGCTCAACATTGGGTTAACAAAGACTATTGAAGAACAGTGACGCCAAAGTTTATGGAAGCCAGTTGTATTTATTTTATATTTATATGAAACAAATTGAATATTTTCAATAAATATCCTCATAATTGAAAACCTCCGGAAACATAGCCTTGGATGAATCTTGAATACAATAAAACAAGTTTTCAAAAGCAATGATATTACTTTAATGACATTTTCAAGATGTATATAGAAAGTGGAAAATATTGACTAGAAAAATATACCACCTGTTATTTAACTATATTGAGAATTATTATTAGTCGAAACTCGGAAACGGGTAAATTTTTATATACTAAGAAAAAAAGTAGGCATTTAATATTTTTTCATACAAAAGGTGCATAATTTATGAATGTGCCGTGCAAATATTTGGTACAAAAGTGAAATTTTCTAATGTAAAACAATATTTTTTCAGAAACATTAAATCTACTGTTTAATCATACTGGGTTTGCTTTAGTTTCACAGTTGATGACTTTCCCGAATCTTCATTATTTTCTGATGTTATAGATCTAACTCTAGAAAATCGTCAAGATATAGCTTCAAATTCAACTACGCCACCATAAAATGAATTTTATCAAGAGCATGATTTCAGACTAATTTCTTTGATCCTAAAAAAATGCATCTTTCTTGCGTTCGTAAAGGGTGTTTTTTTTAGAGGTATAGAACTTTAAGTTTGCATTACTGTTGAAGATGGCGACCGATTTAAAAGCTGAGGAGGGATTTATTCTCAGTTTAGTTTGGCAATTCATCATGAATAGGCTCACATTTATCAAACAAAATTCGTCGAATGGGCCCAAAACGAGATTGCCATTGTTCTCTATTTTCTTAAGCGAATTTTGTTAAGCGATGAAGCGCACTTCTGGTTGAATGGCTACGCCAACAAACAAAACTGCCGCATTTGGAGTGAAGATAATACTCAAGTGTATGTCAAAACACCGTTACATCCAGAAAAACTGACTGTTTGGTGCGCTTTATGGGCTGGTGGAATCATTGGTCCGTACTTCTTCAAAAACGATGATGGCCAGAACGTTACAGTCAATGGTGATCGGTATAGAACCATGATTATTAACTTTTTCATTCCTGAATTGAACAACCATGATGTCCAGGACCTGTGGTTTCAACAAGACGGCGAAACATGTCACACAGCTCGTGCCACAGTCGATTTATTGAAAGACACGTTTGCTAATTTCACGTTTTGGACCTGTGAATTAGCCTCCAAGATCTTGTGATTTAACACAAGACTACGTCCTGTGGGGCTATGTAAAGTCATTGCGAATGTCTATGCGAATAAGCCACAAACGCTTGACCATTTGGAAGACAATATTCGCCGTGTTATTGCCGATATACGGCCACAAATGTTGGAAAAAGTCATCGCAAATTGGACGTCAGGATTGGACTACATCCGAGCCAGCCGTGGTGGCATATGCCAGAAATCATATTCAAAATGTAATGCCACAAGGGTATCTTTCGAATAAAAAAAATTCTTGTCAATCGAATGATTTGTCGTTGTTTTATTGCAATTTAAAATTCTATACCTCTAACACCCTTTATTTAAAGAGTGAGAAATAGTGACTAGATAAATATTCCACATGTTATTTTACTATTTTAAGAATTATTATCAGTCGAAACTCGGAAACGGTAAATTGTTATATACTAAGAAAAAAAGTAGTTATTCAATACTTTTTCATATAAAAGGTGCATAATTTATGAATGTGCCGTGCAAATATTTGGTACAAAAAAGAAATTTTTTAATGTCGAAACAATATTTTTTCAGAAACTTTGAATCTACTGTTTAATCATACTTGGTTTGCTTTAGTTCTACAGTTGATGACTTTCCCCAATCTTCATTATTTTCTGATAGATCTAACTCTAGAAAATCGTCAAGATGTAATTTCGAATACAACTACGCTACTATAAAATGAATTTTATCAGGAGCATGATTTCAGATCAATTTCTGTGAATCTAAAAAACGCATCTTTATTGCGTTTTTACTTTTCTCTTTTTGTTCCAGAATTGTTATCAGTTAAAATATCAGTTAAAAATATCTTTGAATGTCCATATTTTATCAGATTTTCGGGAATAACTCGTACTTCATTTATTTTAAATGTAAAGTACGCTGTTTTGTAAGTTTTCGGTGCTTTAAGCACTGATATGTCTAACGCTTCTTTAGCCGAATTGCACGCTACTATACTTGAGTGACACATTGCTAATTGAAATTCAATTCGAAATTACTTCGAAACGATGAAACTCGGAATTTTTTTCAAACCGCAGAATTATATAGACTTATATTTGACTATTTTGAGGATTTCCTCAGCGACGCAGGAATAATAAGTACAAATCATTCCAGTTCAAAACTTCAAATTTCACATCGATAAACGTTTAATTTCAAATATTAAATTAAATTAAACTCTTGGCTTAATGTTTCACGATTGTATTTAAATTTGCCAACATGTTTCGAGCGTTAAATTCAATATTTAATTATGTTTCATCAAGAGTTAAGCCAGAATTCAATCTCAGTCGTTTAATTTCAATATATTGTAATCATACGTTTATTCAATTTCAAATTATCTTCTTTCTCGGCGAAAAAAAATGGTGTCATATACTTGGAACAAATATTAGGTTTCATGTTACGGATTTTTGTCAACAAAACACGACTCAAAAACGAACTTAAAACGAAAATTAAAACACGACTTAAAACAACATTTTCCCTTGTTCAACGGATACTTATTTGTGCGCTAATCGACAATTAAATTCAACTGACAGTAAGTACCATTAGAAAACGGCGGTATAGAAAGATAGAAGAAGCCTGCAAGTGGAAATTGCCACCTGATTAATATAGACCGTCGAATGTTTTCACAACAATGCTCTATTTGAATTGAATTATGAATTTAATGTCCTATTCAATCGATTAATCTATGAGTACAAAATGACAGGAAAATGTATTCACTGAATAGAATATATCTTAAAACACCACTACGAGTATATATACAAAAATGAGATACGATACTTTTCAATTCCGACATTATAATCCCCGCGGAATTAGTCAAAGTATTTTCTTTAATCTTTTAATTGCCCGAATAAGCAACCGACAATGAGGCCATTCAATTAGACAATTAGTCAACTAATTTCAATTAAGTCTATTGGGAGCCTACATTCAGAAATGTAACTGACATCGAGGGAAATACTGATAATTCAACTGGATTCAGATGAACCAGAAACTACTCATGTGTATTGATGTTAATTATTACATGACGAAACGTTACCGAAGGTCGTCGAAGATTCACGTTGTGAATATGAATGAATATGAGTTATTGTGAAATAGGAATTGGATAATAAATAAGTTGTCAGTTGTTTGAATTTTTGGTCTATAATTTATATGCAAGTTTGCGATTTGAAACTATCAACGTTTCAAGTTTATTTTGAATTTCTCTCGATACTACGGTGATATCAGTGACGAAAAGTATAATACCAATAGATGGCTCATAATGATGATAATAATATATGGGTGATTGCCTGAATAGATTAATGGGTGATATTACCATACATAAGTAATAATAAAATATACAAAAATAGTGTTAATTCGAATACAATTAATAAACCATGGAATTACCGATGACATCATTGACCGTGGAAAGGAGCTGAGAAACATGCACTGGATTCTCTCTCGGACTGGATTGGTTGAGTTGAAACAGCAATATAAAGAAAAACTACAAGCGCATTTTGGACTGCAAACAGAGGTATTACAGACGCAAACTTCAGAACTGTGACAATCAAAGTAAGATTTGGCAAATCGTCAACTATCAGTTGGGTGGAGGTAACATAAGAAAGCCACATGTGCTTGAGCATAGAGGTGTTCATATGCGTGATAGCCGTCATGTTGCAAATTTATTTGCAGATCATTTCAAATCGGTTGGTGGAGCTCTTCTTCACCAACATTTTGCATTTAATCGAAGTCTTCCACCCAAGTATGATATGTCCACTGATACATTATTTATTCATCATATTGATTAAAATATTTTGCTGCGTACAATTAGAAATATGAAAGGAGGATTGATAGCTGGCTTCGAATGTATGACCTCTAATTTGCTGAAAATAATAACAGAAGACATTGCAAAACCTTTAACACACTTAATAAACGGATCGCTAAGTTGTGGAATCTTTCCTGAAGTATTGAAGCATGCGCACATTGTACCGGTTCTGAAAAAAGGTTCAAAAATGTCTATTGAAAATTACCGGCAGAGATTCATATTGAGTAGTATTTCGAAAATTCTAGAGTCTTTTGTTTACAATCAGGAATTCGAGTTTTTGTCGAGTAAGGGGCTCATAACCAACTGTCAGAATGGTTTTTATGGAGGTAGATCCGCAGAGACCGCAACAACTGATCTCCTTAATTACATTTATGGTGAACTAGACAATGGCTTGTTTGTTGCGGTCATGTTTTATGATCTCTGTAAGGCATTTGACCTTAGTTCTATGCCTGTTGCAGCTCCGAAATATAATCATGTCTGTTTGAGTGGTGTTGGTCTGTGGAAGTAGAAGTGGATCCAGTCTTATTTCCGGGGCAGAAGGATGCAGGTTAAAATAGATCAAAGTTACTCTGAAGAATATGTTTCCAACCTGGGTGTTTCACAGGGTTCAACACTAGGGCCGCTGTTGTTCCAATTGTTTATAAACGATCTTCCAAGCTGAATCTCCAATGGTAAGGTGTTTTTTTTAATGCCGACGATACAGCAATTGCTGTCACTGGCTCGAGTAGTGCCGAATTGAAGCTGCTATGAGAGGCGTACATGATGAAATGAGCTCTTGGTGTCAGAGGAAAAAACTCATATCAAATGAGGATAAAACTGTTATAGTTGAATTTTCTAATTTAAGACTAGTGTAAAAAAACTTAAAACAGATTTACTGGCTGTGTATCTTGGTTGCGTATGATTGCTTATTTTTGACATGTACATGCCTTATTATCCTACGTACGAATAAACATTATTATTATTATTATTATGAGTGCATTCATTTAATTCACTTGTACTTCAGTTGTAATCTTCAAACATTATGAGGATAATTCTCGAAAAACTCAAGGTGATAAGTAGATAGTGCAGCAAAAAGGGTTGTAAAAACATCTGCAGACATCATACTTATAAAGCAATGAAGAATACTACTTGATGGTGCTTGCAGGAAGATTTGAAACGAAGATGACCGAAAATTCTTCCTAGTTAGATCGTACTGTCATTTCGTTGATTTCTTACTGAAACATGATTAATATTTAATGAATATAAGAAAATTCACTTGGCAAGGTTTCCTAATATATATTGAAATTATTTTTTGACAATTGTTTCGGGTTATTACCCCACTATCAAAAGAAATTTGAGACTGACAGTACTTTCCTCTGGTAATGGGCTGAAACAATTGTCAAAAAATAATCTTCCAAGTTTATTCTGTCCGAAAATGAAAACGTTTCTGAAAAATACAAATAAAAACCTGTTATACCGATAGGAGTAATTTTGTTCTGTTATCGATTGATAACAAAATGTATATCAATATAAAACTATTATAAAGTCTTCATAAACTTGAAAAACAAACCGTACGAAAGATAAAATAGGTGAGCTTTTCCAGCAAAAAAGGTCTTATATATGTTTTTTTATAGATACCTGGAATTAGTTCCCGTACTCAATCCCATATCTTGGTGCAAAAGAGGTGATGTATTTTCGTTTAGTTGAATACTGAGCATATGAAAAAATTACAGGGATACTCTATATCTAAGTATATGAATATATATCAGATGATGCTACTTTAACAATATATTATACTTCTCACAAATATTCTATATATTTTTCAAATATATGAATATTTTCTAGATCTTTTTTAGTTATTTGAAAAATAATGTTATATTTGAAAATTGATAATTAATGATTTGTTTCGTGTGTTATGTGGTATGAAATTGTCACTTAGTTATCTGTTGGCCAATAGGGTATTTGACTGTTTCCACGAAAATATCTCAAATTATTCGTTATAGCTGATGAATATTTCCCATTTGATTAATTCTCTTCAAATTTTTCTAATTTTTATGAAAATGACAGAGAAACTTTAAATGAATAAGAAACCCGCCAAAACACTGCTATACAGGTTACTAAATGTGGTGACGTCACGATGCAATAAACACAGTAACCGTCACATTGTAATACGATTGTCCACTATTAAATTCAGTGATTGTTGACGATTTCATAACTTTGCTGCGATAAAATGTCTTATAAATGGTGCGTAGTGCCACAATGTACTAACACATCTATTAAAACCCCGGAGAAAATGTTTGTGAACCTTCCGACAAACACTAAAATTCAGAAAAAATGGTTAATTCTCTCTCGTAGAAACCAGAAGGATATATCTTAAAATCTCACGCTTTCATGTGTGAAGATCACTTTAACGTATGTAAATAATTCCTACCCTTTATTTCATACATAAATAACGAGTTGATTTTATTTAATATTCGTTATAGTCTTCTCTATACATTGTACTATATTTTAAGGTTATTAATTACGTACGTATTTTATTGTTGATCTTGAACGGAATAAACTGGATTTTATTCCTATCTTTGTATTTTCATACTTTGAATAATAAAGTATTTAAAATAATAAAACTTCAATACTTTATTGTGTGTGAGTTATATTTTAGTCAGAGGTCAATTAACGATGATGACATTGTTATTCCAGATTGCCGAACAGTTCAACATAACCAACAGCATCCTCTCCGTAAGTTTCTCTAGAGAACGTGTAAAAGCAAGGAAACAACAAGCAAGGAAAAGGTATATTTCTTACATGGTTAATGTAGTCGAGTAGTACTGCACTTGATTGAATTTATTATGATTTTGGTTCGCAAAATGGTAAATAAATAAACTCAAAAATGTATAGGTATATTAATTTCCATGCTTTATTATCTATTTTACATTTATTTTCAACTAAGGCTTGTAAGTATTGAATGGTCATTTATCAAATAACCTAAAATGTTTATGATATTAAGTAAACTTTTTTAGGCATTTTCTAAAACATTCATTCATTTAGAGTATAATTTATAATATATAGAGGAATACTTACTGTGCTGTTTTTACATTCTTTAATTTTGGAGCATAAAAATCAGGATTATTTTTAAAAAATTGTCCAACCATAATAGTATCTATTCTTGAGAGATTTTTGCTATCAGTTTTAACAAAATTGCTCTCCATCGGACATTATAAAATATATATTAATAATTAATCAAAATAATTTCTCTGTTCTGTCTCTAACAAATAAAATAGCTAATAAAACCAGGAAATAAACACTCAAACACACACGTAGAAAGACATCAGAGAAATGAACGTTAGCCTTTGTTGGCTGTTGGCTTTGTTTCCTGCACGGTGACGTCACACGCGATTTAGCCAATCCAGTGCGTTTTCAAACACGTGATCAAATATGGAATTTTAATTATTTTATTATTGATTTCTTTTAAAAATCATATATATTTCAAAATGATGTGATGGCTACATTGGTTAAAAATAATATTTACTATTAACCTAACAACATTTTGATCTATATTTTTATTGCAGTCAAATACCCTATACACATCTGGTTCACGGTGAGATACGAATAAATATAATTTTGTTTAATGAAAAAATTGAATTCATGGCTTAAAATTCGCAATTTTCCCAATTATAGCAACAATGTACGAGAGAAGACATTCCATTCAGTCTGACTGGATGTATTGGTATTTTGACCCTGGCACAGGCGCCCGGCCAATTTTATAAACAAGTTTATTTTCCACATAAATATAGGGTAATTACTGTGAAATATTATTTTTAGGAATATTATAAGCATAGAACGCATTAAATTGCAGCTCGTGCTAGAAAGATATTAATATATCCAATTATTTCACATGATTTACTTGGGGGTTATTAATTTTCAAACGGCGCATTCAATCCTCCCCGCGAGATTCAGCAACGTGCATACACATATCTTTATTTCCGTCTCTCGAATGCATTACATTTTCGCAATTAATTTCGCATGCCATTGTGATCGGCGTATTAATTTCATCCAAGTACTTTTATGTATATTATAACATCGATATTGACGTCAATTAGGCATCTACCGAATTTTAATTATTTTCCAAAGGTGGTATGCAGATAGTCCGAATTATATACTATGTATTTAAATTTTCCACATTCCGAAAGACGAATTCTAATTTGGCACTCTTATGAATCCTCTTATATTCGATATTGAGCAAACATATTGAAATTGAAATAGATTAAGGTAATAATAATGGGTGATTTTTTAAGGGTAGTTTTTGTTAAATCGAATAAAACGCTCAATTTGCATCATATATTAGAAATTTTTATTGATAACTTGGCCTTTGCCATTTACATTTCAAAGATAACTTCTTGTAAATGTTGTCCGCGGCTCCGTATCAAATGGTCCATTCGGAAGGTTCAATTTTGCGTCAATTTTTCGAGAATTTCCGTCTGTATCCCACGAATTACGCGAGTTATGTTATCCTGTAAGGCTTCAATCGTGTTCGGCTTGTCCACATACACTAACGACTTTACATAACCCAACAAGAAATAATCCAGAGGCGTCACATCGCATGATCTTGGCGGCCAGTTCACAGGGCCATTTCGAGAGAAAGCTGCTCACCAAACTCACCCTTCAACAAGTCCATTGTTTCAAGAGCTGTGTGGCATGTGGCACCGTCTTGATGAAACCACATGTCAACCAAGTTCAACTCGCCCAAGTGGGGCAAAAAAAAAGTTGCGTATTCGTTCGATATCGTTCGCCGTTGACGGTAACGTTCCTTCCACGGTAGTCTTTGAAGAAAACTGGACTGATGAAGCCACCAGCCCATAAACCACCCCAAACTGTCGTTTTTTTGGGATGCATCGGTAATTCTTATATGGCATGTGGCTGTTCATCACTCCAGATGCGACAGTTTTGTTTATTTACAAATCCGTTAAGCCAGAAATGAGCCTCATCGATGAACACAATTTTTCGATAAAACAGCGGATTTCATTAAGCTGTTCTGAGGCCCATTCACCAAAAATTAGACGTTGTGGTAGGTCATTCGACTTCAATTCTTGCAGAAGTTGAATTTTATAGGCTTTCAAATACAAATCAACACGTAAAATTTTCCATGTGGTTGAGTAACACACGCCCAATTGCTGAGAACGGCGACGAATTGACATTTCACGATCCTCATTAACACTGTACGCTACGGCTGCAATATTCTCTTGAGTACGCACTGTACGCATGCGAGACAATGGTTTAATGTCCAACAAAGTAAACTTGGTGAGAAATTTGGTGATAACAGCACCAAAATGGTTTGATTCACCAGGTCGAGTATGACGACCATAATATGGTCGTAACAAACGATACACATTTTTCATTGAGCAAGAATTTTGATGGTAAATTTCAACAATTTACAATCGTTGCTCGTTTGTAAGTCTTTTCATGATGAAATGGCAGAGTATACTGAAACCTTTTCACTTTGACAGATGACGTTTGGATGCTATTACCAACCAGTGCCGGCAACTTGAAAAACTTAACTCGAACCCACACCACGCATTTCGTGAAGATCTAGGCCCTACAGTACGCAGTCTTGATAGCTTTAAAGTATGAAGACGAAAGTGAAATTTACGAAGTAATATGAAGTCATGTATCTTACCGGTATTCGAACACAATTTTTTCTTCAGAAGTTTTATATGGAGCCATGTTACACGATGGACAATTCCATGCGAGGTGAATAACATATTGACGAATGTCGATCGAGGGTTTCATGTAACTTTGCATGATGAACATACGAAGCCGAGTGGTTGATGACTTACCTGAAATGAAAACACAAATATTAGACATATACCAATTAATCAATTCATTAATTAATTAATAAAGAAAGCAAATAATCATTCTTCAAAGTTTTCTATTCAATAACCGTATCAACATTGAAATAAATAATGTATTTGTTAAATTGATCGAAAAATAAGTAATGGTTTGTTTGTGAATCTTGATCAACTTTGGATAATTTACGTTCACTGAAAACCCACAAAACAAACAATTTTATTATGCCGTATTACAAATGTATTAATTTTCCCGGAACATATACAACACGCCTAATTTCAAATGGAAAAACTATTAAGCTATCGAGGACACAAATGATATTTAGTTATGTATCATATGACAATATAGACTAAAAAGTTTATAATTTACTGTACAAAGTATCTAGGGACGTTGGTGTATATGAAAATATAAAAAATGCATGATTTGAAGAAGACCTCTGTGCTGAATGTCATTTATATTTCAAGATATGCTCTTTCAGAAAATCAAGTTTGTTCATACAGATTTCACGTCAAATAAAATTATTACAAAACTTTCTGTCACGAACTTAAAAATTCCACACTTTTGGCCATTTTATTCTACTTTCAGCCAAGCATTGTCCTTAGGTTTGGTCAATCAAATAATGACTTCGTTATTAAATGTAGATACTTATTATCTACAGTAGTTACTTATTCGACAATAGACGAAACGATTAAAAACAAATTGAAATTGCATATAATAGTGTGTGAAAATGAGGGAAAGAATAATTGTGAAGCAAATAATTGAAGTAATAAATGAAGATATTGAAACTAAACCGGTTATAAAGAAATACTAGAAGATGATTCCTCGTTTATTTGGCCATAAGACAGACGACGATTTAACTGAATCGGGCAATGTTATTTGAAGATATTATTCAATCATGAAATAATTTTCCGTGCACAACTAATGCGACTTAGAAGTTTTGTTCGTTTTGCAACGTGGGGGGCGGCTTTGATACACAATGTATGAATGTAGAAAACATGGTAAACGGTCATGCAAAGCTTAGCGTGACAAAGCGAGACGTTTTAAACGATATATACATTTTTCGGACCGTTCGCAGACACAACTATTTTTAGATTTTGTTTATACAACGATCGGAAATGGAGATAGAATGAAACATTCTTCATATTTTGCTCTGGTCTATTTTCAATAATATTTAATGATCATCGATAAACAAAGTATACTTCAAAATTCCAAGATTCTGTACATATCAGATTTTTCACTGAAAAACTGCTAGAAGTCAAATTCAGAATGTGGACTCCATGTTACTGGCCGAAAAATATCTTATTCCGACTGTTTCGAATTAAATTAGGATAGCCGAAAATACCAAACGGTTTTTCATAGTCTCTCACATGTCGATTAAACTCTGTCTAAGGCGAAAGATCCAACTTTATTTCATAACAATTATGTGTTAGAAAGAGAAGTAATCGTCAATTATAGATCACTAACGACTTGACGACTTGTCAGGATACGGTAGTAAATTTCAGTACCATATTTTATTTGTACCAACTCAATGAATTTATTGAACTTTGAATCCTATTATGAATATCTACATTTTGAATGAACTAGCGTAACCGATTACAAATAATCTTACAATAACAATCCGCGTTGTTTTATCTACAATAAAAGTCGAAAAAAATTGAGAATCAGAATTGAAGGGAATAGAGTAAACTTACAGAAAGGCATAAAAAATGTAACAGAAATTACATATCTGCGGACGAAATTGGGGACGGAAACTAAAATTGTATACATACAGTGCAATCTTGCACATTCCACTCAGTGTGCAATTCAAATTTCATTGAAACTCATAATTCAAAAAAAGATTTTAAAGTTTGTTATTGGATAGTGTTGGCGTTTACTTGATGTAGATGTAAATCCATTATAAACTTTTGAATTTTACTTTTATTGACAAAATAGCATAACGCGTTTCGTCGTTATAAACAACTTCTTCAGATGCTAATTGAATACTGTAAACTGTAGATTATTCTATTGGCATCTGAAGAAGTCGTTTGTAACGACGAAACGCGCCATGATATGTAGTGAATAAAGTGTAAATTTTATTCAAAGTGAATTTTAGCTTATATTCAAGTTTGTTTTTCACGAACGCATATTCACTTATCACAACAAAAGTAACGTCCTCATTAGTTCACTAAATTATGGGGTAATACTTTTCACAATACAAAAGTTTCGACACAACGCTTTGAACCAATGTAATCTCAGAGTAGAGGAAATAATTGCTAGTTTCTGATTTTATTGAAATTGATCTATCTATTCATAATTCACTCGTATGTTTATCGATAGCTATATGTTCAATTTCAATAAAAATTTGGTACAGCATAACTAAGGAGAATACAAGTTGTACTTTCACAAGATAAAAATATAACTTACAAAAGTGGAATATTTTTTCAGGAATATGAGAAAAATAGCATAATTAGTAATATTGCCGTCTGCTTTTTATTATAGTGTTCAAGAGTGATTGAATACATTCAACATAAAAAAATATAGGTTTCTCCTGAATTCTTTTAAGTCCATAAATTTTGGCTGCATTCTACAAAATATTTCATTGTATGACGCTATATGAATCTACATTGCAGTATTGATCACAGATGAAAAAATAAGTTAGAATAAGGAAATATATATCGCCAGAGATCAACACCTTCGTATTGAAAATGTTGGACTCTTGATTTCAGTGATGGTTTGGCATGTTTTTGGTGTTGTAATGAAAACCCAATATATAATACTTCATTTTATATCTATATTATATGGAAGTCTTATGTTCAAACGATAAAACGATCACACTCGCAAACTTTAACATTCAGTTGAAATTCTATGTGTTTAATGGCATGTGTTCTAACGACAATTCAGTAATTAAATTAAGAATGTCGCATCAGGATATTGCTGCTAATTGAGAAATATGATTCTTAGAATTCGTCAGCTCGTTCCACATAATGGCCGAAGTAATTACGTACTCATAGATGGAAGTGAAATCTCACAATGCAACCACAGAAACGACATGGCTATTGAAAAACATCAACGACTGCTAAATGCACTGAAAACTTAATTAAAGCATAAATCGTTCGGATGAAAGAATCACTGGAAACAATACAAAACGAGGAAAACAAACTAACGGCGCGCTTTGCCGCAAATGAAATAAAAAGATGGCGGTCAGAATTAATATTTTCACAGAGAATGAGACAAGAACAGAACGAGCAAAAGAGATAGACGTAGAGAGAGAAAATCCAATCCTTATTTAAATTACGTGGAACTGCTTCAATAACAATAATTAAAAGTTTTCTTAATAAACGTGGCAATATAATAAGTCTGACAGAGTCGTTTACATTATACATTTGGCTAAATATGTTTTCTTGTCGGCCAACGCCTGCGGCACGTGATTGAACCGAATGAAACTCCCAGGGGATAATATACATGTCTTGGCGAACTGTTACTGTTATTGTTATACTCACTTGGTTCAATTGTTATTGTTATCATTAGAAATTATTATAATACTCGGGGTTTGTTTTGAATTCTCGAAGAAGAAACATTCCGACGTAGTTTCGAAATAAAAACTATCGTCCACTAATGAGACAAGTCAGACAGTTTATTATTCAATTAACGGAACAGGCCAGACAAGACGATAATTTTACATGAAGACCTTCGAGATTTATATTGAGTGTTATTTTTCGACATAAGAAATGTCGAAACTATTCAAAGAGTTTTCTTTTCGAGCGTGTATCATTTGTAAGATAGTAATTATAATTTGAATTTTTGAAATGTATTAAGGAGAAAGTCAATATTCTAATTCTCACAGAAGTTTCAAATATTCACTAACGAAATATTAGGTACCTTCCATTTATTTTCCTTTGGAACTTTTGCAGATTTGGGGTTGTAGAATGGTTTTTTCGAGCAGGCGTAGATCTGGAGGGGGTCGATTGTGGTTAAAAATGTTTTTAAGAAATACGGTTACGAAATGTATTACAGAAAATCATAAAGAATTTCGGAATATGTGTCATATTGATCTCTTATTGTATATATTATGTATACGAAAGTTATTAATGCTTATTTATATAATGTTCAAATATTTCACAAGATGATGTTGATAAAAATTTAATATAAATTCCAGAAACACGTACTTGACATTAGTAGGGTTATATACCTGTAATTTAGTATAATATACCTGTATATATATATATATATATATATATATATATATATATATATATATATATATATATATATATATATATATACCTATGAGCAATTTGCAGGAGAAAATACTACTACAAATAAGTTGAATATGAAAAATGTGGACAGATGATAAATTATTGTTAAAACGAAGTTTCATACTCAAGTAGTAAGTGATAAACGGTGACGGAGCAAAAAAGACATCGAATGAATAACGCTTCTTCGATTTTTTACGACAAACTCCTGAACAGCGTTTCTAAACAAATAACACTTAAAGTTCAAGTGTACTTTCATAATAAATGAAATTATGAATATAAGAATAGAAGGAAGAGATAACGAACGAGGACGTTTTGTATGTTGTCAAATAACTATATATGGAAACTATACAAAAAGCACAATAGAATATTTTTATGGATGGAACTGAGGTTATTTTTCTATACATACCGCCATTTTTCATAACTTTCATCTTGTCATTAGGTAAAGTACATGTACAAGAATTTCTGATTTAGTTAATTGGTTTATGTGCTGTGTTTCAATTCCTTCACATCAAAGTTTCAATGCAAAGTTTATTCAATAGTCATGACTTCTGACTTTTGATATACATAAGACTGTAGTTGTTATTTCGATCACGATAAGCATAACATTTTTTTGAATACTAATTTTTTACGACTTTATTACGTTCGGCCTTTTCATGTAAGCATCAACTCATCAATTATTATTGTTGAAGAATTTTGTACTTGCTAAACATCAATGAAAGAAACAATTACGGTATATTGTCGCTTCATTAATGACATCTCGTGTGATTTGAGTGTTTGAAGTTTCAATAACTTCCTTCATTCACGAGGAATAAATAAGCAATATATCTGTTTATTTGTTTCGACAAATATTTAATTCGATGATTATCATTGCGAAATTCTTACGAGTTTGCTATAGCTCCTTAAAATTTAAGATTCATAGATTTACTGTGAAGGACAAAAGATCTAATTAATTCGACTTCTTTATATTAAGTACTTCATAACGGAATATTATGGCGTTTGGTTGTATCAATTTAATCAAAAGCATTTGGCTTAGTTTCACAGAATTATATTAATTGTTTGACAGTTGCTTCGGTGTGTTATTTCTTCATCAAAATTAAAAATGGGGTAACACCCTGAAACAAATGCCAAGCAACAACATAATGTTGTGAAACTAATTGAAATGTTTTTCATTCAATTTATATTGAACCACGTTTCAATAAGAGGTCAACGAATCAATCAACTTAAACATTTGTTAATTGGGTATAGGCAGTTTCAATGATCCAATGGTTCTGTAGTGAGAAAAAGAAGAGAAATATATTCACTCCACTTCTTCGATCCCAACAACGTTTGAGAAGCCATAAATGGATAAAATAAATAGTACAAGGAAAATTTTCTATAATGTTGTTTATGACCAGTACTGTTTTAGTTATATATTGATTTGGCCCAGGAGGAAAACAATAAATGTCTATAGAACTGAAGTGATCAATCTTGTGCATACATTTCATATATGAACACAAACACACACACACACACACACACACACACACACACACACACACACACACACACACACACACACATATATATATATATATATATATATATATATATATATATATATATATATATATATATATATACAATATTAAAAGAATAGTATAACTTTCTTTCGATAATTTTTCGAAGAATATCACAGCAGATCATATCATATGTGATGTCTCCACCAGCCTTCTAGAGATAAATGTTAGAGAATATTGAAATCGGTGCCTACATTTATTAGAAGCCTAAGACAGTTCACTGTTTCGTACTACAAGGCACTCTTCAGTTACGCCACGTCCATTAAACAGAAGGCAAGGACTTCAATACTCAAGTATGCTTTTATAGACAGTAAGACCGAAATATACTGCTAAGTTATATGAATATACAATGCGTATAATAATTACTGTACATCTCAAATCATAGAAATCAATAAAAAGCACACGAATAGATCTAACATTGAAAGTTTCACATGTCCTTATCAATTAGGATACTGCATTTTACAAGTCTAGTTTTTGAACAATTTCATCTAATTTGATGAAGTAATGCAATGTGGCATTACTTCATCAAATTAATTTAGATAGGTTGCGGTTGTAGAAACGCTCGCTGGTCATTTATCAAAATTTCCTGAATAGGCCACTCAAAACATGAAAGAAATCGACTACAAGAAAAAGAATTCTGTAGTTATCGTGATTATAGCACCGAATCTATATTCTGGGACGCCCGGTATATTCACAGGTCGCCTTGACAATTACATGTTAGCATACAGTAAATTAAATCTATACAGGTTAATAAATACTCTTATGTCTCTTAAATTCCATATTATCGTATAGGCTGGCCCCGACATCTGCCCTAGAATAAACAGCCATTGTTTCAGATTTCAGCGTCGTCGCTGAAATACGTTATTAATTTGTTTTATACCTTCCGGTCGGCCAGTCTTGAGGTACATTATATCTCCATCGGCGTAATTTATGCTAATGATACGCTACTCGATAAAATATACAGTTATATTTTACAATATCGTACGATAAACAAAAGATGTCCCTTCCTGTTTATCTGACGTATTCTTATTCATTCCGATGGCTTATCTTGGTGTTATTTCAGCAATTACTATTCGTGTTGCAATTTTTGTATATTTTCGAACTCGGTATTCCCAGAACCATTTGCATATTGAGATGCAGAAGTAGATAAGTAATAAATACAATACATAGTTGATATAATGAACTACCTAATTTATAGTTCTCGTATCTACAGGTAAATGCATGAATTAATTCATTATATTTAGAATATCTGTAATCGAAGAAACACTCACGTCTGATATTTAATATTTCCCTTTTTACGTAAGAAAGGGAAAATTAGCCAAAGCGAGAGAAATAATGGAACTAACAATGAAAGATTCTTAAAAAATAGCAAAACTTAAACAATTTTTCAAATATTTGTTGATGATAACGACATATGAACACTTTTATATATGAAAATGTTTAGAAATATTGAAATATGGAGCCTTTTTAAATGGTAATGTCTTCAGATCATAAATATTATATCGTAACAAACTATTATAAACATAAATCCCAAAAAATACAATCGGAAATATCACTATGCATATTATAAGAATCAAATAACTTTTTTGTAATTTTCACAAATTTTTTCAAGAATTGAAATAAAGTTTCCTAACGATAAAGATTTTCGTTCATCATAATAATAGTTTTTTGATAATATTCTGCAATATGAGAAACTTGAATATACAATCTAATGAACTTTCAGTTTTTCCTGTTTTCTGACAAAATAGCGAAGATCAAAAAAGTGCATTTCTCGAATCTGAATCAAAATTTATCTCGCTGAAATGTTCGATGAAAACAATGATAAAACACGCATAGAGCTGTCAGAGGGAAACGCGGCCAACAATCAGTTTGATTTATGGTGGAAATTAGCGAGCGCTAATAATAAAATAATGCAAAACAACCCGGGGCACTTTAAACCTGTTTATTGAAACATTATCTGTGATAGAAAATCGGATAGTTAAATGCCGGTGTACCGCGAGCTGCATAAACAATACAAATAGGTGTTCGAGCGAAATGTGGACATTCAAACAGGTGGTATCTGCTGGACGGATGTCCAGCTGAAAGAGCTAATGGGTGGGATGTATAATTTTATGAAGTAGACACACACATTATAAGTGTTTCCTTTGAAATATTAAGAGATCACAGCACAACTTTATGAAACATACAATTTCTGGAATCGATTTGGCAATCTAGAATAATCCAATACTTATCTCAAGGAATATCCAATGTTATTCTCATGTTTAAGCATTTCACAATCTTTGGAAATTAACGTTGAAGTAAATTGGAAATTGGATTGGTGAGTAGGGTTATATATTTTCCCCAATACAATGCTGCATATTTGCTCCTTGTAAGTTAGAGCCTTTTTGCTTAGTGCAACAGATATTAGTTGAGGCAAAAGTACATGTCGAACTTAATCGTTTTTTAAAGAATAAGTAAATAAAAAGTAATACACCATGAAATTATGATTATATATAAACTGATAATTATAATATGATCGTATTTACTAATGTTGTTCAAAGTAATCTGAAAAACGTTAACAGGTCCAGTTTTCCAATATATAGACGACTCTCAAGTTCGATACACTTGTGAAATTTTGAGCAGTTTCCAATTGAAGATGAAGAAAATGGATAATCCTCAGTGTTGATAACAAAGAAATAAGTTACCAGATCTGGTGACTTATAAACCCTAAAAAAAAGATGTTCGAGAAGACATGCATAAATAAGCCTGTACTTTAATACAATTTGGAATGTTATGATTGATATTTGATGCACTATTATGTTTAATAAGAATCGTGTTTGTGTAACTCGATAATAATCAATAACGTGTTACAAAGCCAAGCAAATATGTTTTGTGTACTTTGTATGTTCAACAATCATGAAAAAGTATTAGATACACTATATTCTGTAAATACATACTGAAAATTGAGATTCTGCTTAGCACAACTTTGTAAACAAGTTCAAAGATGTAAATTCATACGTAAACAGTCGTTTATACAAACAATGTATGATTAATTCTGAAAGTACTATTATTATTATGAATTGCCATGAGGAATAACATATTTATATATTGCAGAGACATGCGTTCTACATTCTCTCATTTCATAAGTTAGATTTTCCTATGAATACAAACTATAGTGTATTTAGTCAAGATGTTGTTGGATTTCTCGTTCATCATGGCATATTTCTTATATTCCAAGAAATATTTTCACCTGGGGGATTTGGAATAAACATCGTAAACTAGAAAATTAAAAAGATTATACATTTTCATGCTTTTGAATCTCTATAATAGTTTTTATAGTTGTGAATCCCTATAATATACCATGAAGAAGTTCATTTCAGATGAATTTTGCATATAATGAAGAAATCTTCACTTCATATTTTTAAATCTAAAAATGATGAAATATCTTCACATACATCACAATTAGGAAAACGCATGAATTATGGATTTATGATTTAATATATGTAGAAATTTGAGAAAGGAGAAGGAAGAAGAATAGTTAAATGATGAAAACAGTGATGAACACTATTTATATATAGGTGAAACACGTTTTTTGAAAATTCTTAATCTAGTACAATTTGGTGAATGCGCCAGAAGAATTAGTGTATCAAGACAGAGTATTCAGTAAAAAGTGAATAAACACTGTAAGTGACAGAATAGTGGAAAAATGAGAATATTTCTCGGACTCTATTATTCTCTAATAACTCTAATATTATTCTGAATGGAAAATATATTCTTTTTAAAGAATTGGCTATCGGAAACGAAAAAATTACAGTGAGATTTCAATTTTTTTGTACTGAGTTCGATTATTGCTGAATTTTTCGTAAGTATTAGTTTCGTGTAGACATACTGCTGTTTTTTTCAATTGTTCGGTTGATGTACTTACTTGATCGACGACATATTAGTTTTCAATGATCAAGGCATTGCTTTTAATAGTAAGAACGTGATTTTTCATTGTTTGGACTTTGGAAGTCCCAAATACGAAAATTTCAGATGTTTTCGTGCAAATGAATATTTTGGGAAATCATAATTCTTCAATTAGCGAATTTTATGCAATTCCAGTATAATTAATTTGTATTTCTACACTTTGTACGGGACCTAAAATCTACATTTTTTCACAATTGATCTGGAAAATGAGGAGAATCGTTCTAGTTTTCACATCACAACAATGATTGCTTGTTTCGAAAATATCCAGATTCAGACATATAGCAAAATAATGTTTTACAGTCCTGATAAGAAGGATTTTTAGTTTTCATTGAGAGGTAATTTTATTGTATAGTTCGTTTTTTTTCAATCTTATACAGGAGCTACACGGAGATTAACTCCGTGCCAGTAAGTTGTTGCCTTTGTTTCATCATATCATACCGCAACTTTTGAGCGAAGCCATTTTGATTTTCAGAAATACTCATTCTCCAATCATCAACTAATCTGGAATTGTAGTAAATCATCTAGATGAAAGAGTGTTTTTTTTTCAAAATCTCACAATCGAATTCATATCATTTCTGATAAAAAATTAGAAAAAAGGCATAATCTCGAAAGTCTATCGCACGTTTATCAACTGAGCATATATGTTTTGTTGTGCATTTGGAAATTTGAGTTGTACTTTGCTTATTTTATTGAGTAGATTTTGATTCCTTTTACTAATTTTACTAATACTGAACTAGTCGGTCAGAAAAAAGAAACCCCAAGTAATAAGAATCGTTATAGAATAATTAATTTTCTGCAATAGGGGTTCTTTAGCTGAATACGGGTAGAAAGAACATAAGATATATCTGCATTGTTCGATTAACAACTTCTTCAACTGAACATACAACTGCTTAAATAAGATGTTCGTTTGGGAAAGATCCCAAATTGATGAGCAACATAAAATTATTATACTTTCAAACATCAATACACTTTGTCGGAAAATCGAGTTGGTTCTTATTCCTCAATTTTTGAAGAAGTTTCCAAACTTTATTTACATGTATAGCAAAATTGGGGTCGTTTCATAATCTATGTTATTTATCTTTACTATACTTTACTGATATGTTATAACGGGAACTACAGAGAAAACTAGCAAGGTTAAGTTTACTCATTTCCAAAATAACTTCGGTTTAAGTTTGTCATCCCTCCGCTTTTCCACCAAAGTTAACTAGCTTTTTCATCAACTTATTCGCAATCATCGTTCCATGAACGCTAACAGTCGAAATCTCATTACCTTCAATGGTTCACGTTTCCATTCGTCGATGATAAGCAACCGTCCCGTACCACCCACAAAGTTCTATGGACGTATTCGCTAACGGTAGCATGGACAACTTCATGCGAACCGACTTCTTTATGCGACTCTTACATATTTATCAACCGCTCTCTGTGGGGACGTTTATGTCTAAATTGACAACGATAAACAGTGAATTATGTTGCCCGATCCACGTACAAGGAACGTCCAACATTATGACTGGTACGACTTCTGGAATTCCTTTCTAATGATACCGTTGCTTTATGGCTCGACTCATTGGTAATCGAGAATAATCACCCGTTTGTGGGGTACCTGTCAAATTACTAAATACAAAGAGTTGCCTTAAAGGTAAATAGGAAAATAGGATGAAATTATTCAGCTTACTTGTTTTTATCACTTTACTAAATATGTAGCACAAATTTAACGGAGATTCCTTGCACTATTAAAAAGAGATTTTTAAACAAACGTTTCCTTCTAAGATACAGCGATGTAAATATACCCGATGTTTTTATGAGCAATCGGAAAGATGTATAGCGTTTGACTATTAACTATCTGTTAATTCCTGATATTTTGAGAAGTTCCATAGGGAGATTTATAGGATTTTTGTTGCACTATTTGAAACAAAATTTGTAATGATTTATGTATCAGTTCATTTTCATGAGCTTGTTTCTAATTTTTCAAAATTGACTGATTGTTCGCGTTCACTCATGCAATTAATGTGAATTACTTTTATCGCAAATTTATGAAATACATCAACTAATGGTTCTAAATAAAATATAAAAGACCGAGTGACTAAGAAGGCAGCAGTAATTTTTCATTGCGATAAAAAAGCACCGTAATTCTAGTAGATTTGAACAATCTCTATCTCCAATTGATAAAGTCCTTCGAAAACTTTCAAGAAAAAATGAATACATTTGACCAACCCAAGAAAAAACCGTTGAATTTCTGTATGTTCTATCAAGACTCCGTATGAGTGACCTGCACCCACATTTACTTCATATTTTTTTCACTTAATAGTCAAATAAGTCGAATAAACCTCTTATACTATTAGTATCTTCTAACTATTCAAAAGTGTAGTTACTAAAAGTGACAGAAGTTGCCCATTTTGAATTACATATTTTTAATTTTTGGAATTAATTATAATAATGAATTTTGCGCGAGTGCGATTTGAATTAAGGCAATATAATGCATAATATATAATGATTTAATTTGTATGAATATTCGAACATTTGATTCAACAATCAAATGTTCAAATGAATTTTAACAAATCATATGAATATTTGATTTGTTAAAAAAATGTTCAGAATTACATACAAATTGGTGAAGGAGCCAAACCACTGAAATTTCGAAACTTTGCATTGGTAAATTTTTTCACATCAATATCAACATCAAAATTGGGAATTTATTGAATTGAAATCGAAATGAATCAAAAAAAACTGTGTCAGTGGCATAATAATTCCGATGAAAACGAAAACATAAAAAATATAATATAGGTACTCTTCTCTTCTTAGCTACTCTTAGAAATTTTGTTGTTTTGTTGTCATAATATTCGATTATAAAGTAGTGTAGAATATGAACTAATTCGTAACAACACTTTTAGCAAGTTTTAATGTTATTTATAGTGACAGAAGAATATCCTTAAAATTTCCACACCTGAAAAAATATTGTATGAGAACTAAAACTCACTATTCGTCAATGAAAAGATCTTCAACCTACTAAATTCACAACTTAATTATTTCACAAAACGAAACATATCAATTTGTTATGGCAATGAAATTCACAAGTAAAAACAAATTAACCGAATTCAATGAACCAAATATCTCTAATATATGTCAGTTCATACAATTAAGTATCAAGTGACTTATGTAATTTAAAAGATATAAATCGAGTCGATAAGAATTCTATGATTCAAAATGTATCTTCTACATCTTTTGCATATAGATGGCGTCTTCTTTTTCAAATGACTCAGTACTTTCTTCGCAAGTTCACCCTACTGCGATAAACAACGCTAACGAGATCAATTATGGTCGAAACAGCTGTCTATTGTTCTTGAGATGATTTGCCACGTTCTATTATTCAATTTTATGGTACAACTGACAATTTAGCTGTGCAGGAACTCTTGGATATTCTCTAACGATTACAAAGTATTAATTTTACTCGTTTAAATTAGTTGAAAGCGAAACCGACGTCATCGTTCATAATTGGCGTTCACCCAAACCTCATAGAATTACGTGAAAATGGGCTTTATATTTGAATGTTTCTCTGAATTTATCTAAACGCCGAATACTTCTAGTTAATTGTTAGTTTTGCGACTAAATGGCGAACATTGGGAATATTGACGTGCGGCGTGCACGCATTCTGTGTACACCGTTTACCAGGTTTTTAACACCGAGCTTTCGGCGTGCAATGTACACGCACGCACTAACACCTGTTATTTTCAATTTCCCGACCTACCGGGCTGATTGCGGAATGCACCAGAATTACACATAAAACGGTTTGATTAATTGTTTTTGCCTATTGGCGTCATTGTTTTACTCTTCATTCGACGGCCGATTTTACAATGACATTAAACTTTAGTTCGATAAACGAATAAATGGAGTATGAATCTTCAATTTGAAATTAGTTGTAATTCGCTTATGAACGGAGTATAGTATAAATTATGTTCTTGAAGACTTGAAGAAATCCATTGTCGAAATTTGTATGGATTTCATTTATCAATAATATATCACGTTTTGTCCACCAAATCATTAAATATAAATCAGAGCCATTTACGTTCAGGTTATTCAGCTTGAGAATAGGCTTGCTTGAGTAAGACAATTATTATTTATGAGTAGGTATTATTCATTTCACTAGATATTTTATTGAATAAGACATAATACTGTTAATAAGACGTAATACTGTTCAAAAATTCAAGATTGTACTAGACAAAATAATTGTTTTAGACTTTCATGAGGTTATATTTTCTTGTCATATTTGTCATCCCGTGTTATATTGAACACGGAATATTAAAACATATGCAATTGAAAAATTATACATATTCATTTCGAATCGGTTTCAATAAAAATCTGATTATTAGATTCCTTCATTTCAACAAACATTTGTACACTCACCTCGAACAATGAGATCTATTTTTCGATAATAAAATAGGTTAACCTTTTTGACAAGAAAATAAATTTTTCTAATCACATAAATGAAAGAAGAAAACATGAGTAGAACATATTTCGTTAGTTTCAGTTTATCAGTAATGTCTGCATAATATATTGAAACTTTTTACTATTTAACAAAAGTTCAATATGAAAGTTCAATGAAATCAACTCAATTTGAATTAAAATTCCAATCGATAAATACTTTTAAATATCTATACATTTAACTGTGGATAATGCGCACCACAAACACAAACATCACAAGTTTCTTAATGTAAACGTTTTTCTGAAAGAATACATACTCTGAGTCAATACAATCCCTCAAGTCCTCCATTTTGTGCTTAAAGAAATGCATAAAAATATAATGCCTGTATGCAGGTATTATATTTTTTATGACAGTGTCATGTGTTAATAATACACGTATTTTAGGTCATATTATGTGAATATAACACCAATTAACCAGAAGGGTGTAACTTCCAACAAGTAGAACCTAAAGAGTATTTCCAAAAGGAAGTATCTTCCTGAATTTGGTCGAATGGTTATAGGATGATTATTTATCATCCTAAAATGAAACATTATGATGATAAAATTGAAATAAATCAAATAACCAAATAATTGATGGAATGTTGATTAGAAAGTAGAAACTATACATCAATATTTGCCAATTTGTTTTCGCATTCGCCTTAATTGATGGAATATAAATTATAAAGTAGGTAACTTTTTATATACCTGCACTTCTTTTCACCTTCGCTGTTTAATGAATTAGCAAAACAGAGTTTTTCATTTTCGTTATTGAATTCGAATTTCAATCATTGGCTCTAGTTGAAAATATAACGTTCAATAAAAGTTTAAACTTCATCAACCAAGGAAAGGGCCAATTTCACTGGCTCCTTCGCCATTTTATTGGATACCAGGTCTTTTAACAATAACTCTTGATTGGTGTCAATTAGATAACCACCTTCGAAATTACTTGAACATGACACGGTATCTTTATGAACCGTGTATTTTACCTTTATGCCGTATATGCTTTCAACATCTTCTCGATTAATTTTTAATAGGAAAAAAGGAAGTTAGAGACACATCTGCCAGTGTTTAAACTTCTTCATTTATGTCAATATAATTTATTAATTAAAAAATTCTTCAAATAAGTACTACTTCACTGTATGAAAGCTTTATAACGTGCAAGCCTAGACGCTCATTTCCAAGCTCCTATTACAACAGTATGTAGATATTACTTGCACTTGGTTAATTAACAGCTCGCATACAAACATCGCACAAAAAAATAATAATTTCCACTCGGTCATTCCGCTGAAAGATCCGCGGACGGATTACTTCACATAGTTCTTGTCCTTCTGACGTTATCGAAAAACCACACGGCGAATGTTAATTTCAATAGTAAAGTATATTCGTTGTAAAACGTTAGAAATACGCCCACCGGCTCCCCAAGATAAATTATTGAAGGCATATTTAAGTCATCATCATATCCCGCATTTACTTCACTTAATTACCGATACAAATTATATAATAGATGGTAATAAATTAAATACGTAAGTATTATTTAATTATAGATTATACTATTGCGGGGTAATTTTTTTCTGTACATACTACCTCTACTTCGATTTCCTCGCGTTGAGCATCCTATTGTACATTATAATTAAGTCTAATTGTGGAGATCCTTTGATGTTTTATCGATGATGAATCCGAGTAATTATCGACGATTTTTTCGGATAGGATCTCCTGATACGGGCTACTTGAAGACGATAAATTATATCGGACTGCGAATAGAGACATCGCTCGTATATTCGGGAAGAGCATGGATTATACTATTCCTACTTCAATTTTAATCAGTACGAATTCAGTTATTCACGGTGATTGGAATTGAAATTTTTTTTAGTAACTTTTTTAAAGTAAAGTTCTTACTTCAAGACTAATTGATGTGTTTGGGTTAGATTATCCGAAACGAGATACGAAAAACGTATAATTGTGAAATAATTCATGACATTTTTCTGATGAAGTTCATTTACTATTTCAATATAACTTGGTTTCATCTAGTTTCACTCGGCTGAAAGCTTTTCTACATTGTACATTAGTTTTTATTCCTCTCAAGAAATTCTTTCAATCCTTCGAAATACACGGTATTCGTTTTGAAATTGAAGAATAATCACAAAATGACATTATTAGGAATGAAAAATCAGTTCGTAGCTTAATTGAGTGAAAGGGACTCTTTATTTTGTCAACTGTAAAGTTTTTCTTTCATAACATGATTGAAACAGTAGTTGAAGTTAATTATTGAAGAAATACGTTGAGATGAGACTTCGTAAATTTTATTATCCCTACTTACTGTTTGTGTCCTTCGGTCCTCAGTGGACTGTAGGTGATTAAGTTTCAGTGATTCATCATAAATAAATTGTGAAACGTGTAATAATATTTATATTTTTTCCCTATGGTTTTATTGCCTTCGAACAGTAAGTTTTCTTTAACTTCTATCAATAACATGCTCCTAAATTTCAACAAATATATTTATATTCAAAAGTGTTGGCGTTTACTTGATGTAAATCCATTATTATTGAATATAAACATAAATTCAAGAACTTGAACTTATGATTTACACTTTATTAAAGTGTAAATCATAAGTTCAAGTGTTGAATTTAAATTTATATTCAAATATATTCATGTTTCGTTAAATAGTTACTGAGTAGGCTATCTTTGGTATGAGGTTTCACATTGATTTAGCAGCAATTTTCTCAAGAATTAATAAGTATGAATTGAAAAGAATGAAAAACAACAAAAAACTTGAAAAAAGTTTTTTTGGTGGTTTCCCTGATAGTAAAAGTGAGCGCATGACCTTGTATGTTTTAGTTTGAGACTGAAATGTGAATACATACATGTGAATGACAAATACACACACATATAATAATAATAATCGTCTTTATTGTCACACATATTGTGCTACATAAGAAGAGGCGAGATTCAGTATGAGCTATTCTTCCATCTAACCTCCTGAAAGTAAATGAAAATAAAGTAGAGAAAAAATGTTAACACAAATATAAGAAATGAATGAAAGAAGTATAATACAAACATATTAGAAAGATAATTCCTAGAGTTTACTAAAACAAAATATCATGTATATAAATATCTTAATCAATATGTAAATATCAATAATCAATATGTATATTATAATATAACATTCTTTCGATAAATTTTTTACGAAAAAAAATCAAAGAAATTAATCAAAAAAATATAGCAGAGCTTCTTTTGGCATGGAGATAATAGTATACTTTAAATGTTGAATATTTGAAGAGTGCGCAGATATTCGTTCAACAATCTCAATATATATTTCTGAGAAATTTAGGTTCAATACAACACTGTATCGAATTAAAATAGAAATAAAATAAAAATCGAATTACTGGTCGAAACATCGCCGTGCAAATTACCCCGTTGAGTGATCGCAGCTTCTCAAGGAACAGTCTGGTGTAAAATAGTAAAAAACTCGAAACGAAACGATAAATTAAAGTGGTTGGCGTGCCTTCAGGGCGAACAGAACATGGATAAGACTTTAATCAAATAATAATTCAAATTTGAAAGCGCATTTCCAATTGAACTACGTGCTAATGAACATGGAATATTGATTAATTCATTTCCTTCATAATGAATATGAGCTTCAAACCCTTCTGTTCTGTACCAACATGTACCAACTTGGAATATAATTCATTTATATTTCTCACTAATAACCACCCACTCCATAATTACGTGGCCGATCTAACGGGATTTGGTAATTATACAATGAATAGGCTGTCCAACTTTTTAAAGCTAAATACGAAATCCGTCACTTTTTTGATTGGAATGTTTTGAGGAAATCCATCAGATTTGCGGTTGTCTCGGTAATTAGTTCGTTAACAATTTTCACGTTATAAGTGAAGAACAAAAAAAATATGTGAATAACGGAAGAGGAAGCTCGGTTGATGTTTAGTTGGAAAATTCTGTCAATTCGTTAAAATTTAGAATGGAGTTGTCGGTTGCAGTTGGAGTTCGAAATGATAATTTTCATTACGGAATTCGATCTACATATTACAACAGATATTTGTTTTTTAAATACTTATTTTGATCGACATACAAATTTGCAACATGATAATATTCGAAAATATGAATCCACTATTAACGTATTTTATAAATTAATTTCATTAAATACACAAAGAACACATTCTTTTCTCTATTTATTTATATCTTCTTGTCAGTTTCCACAATTTCACTTTTGCTGAAAATGGTGGAAAATCGAAAGAGATTCAAGTAACTTCTCAATGACAAATAAT
This sequence comes from Henosepilachna vigintioctopunctata, assembly GCA_030704895.1. Classification (NCBI taxonomy): domain Eukaryota; kingdom Metazoa; phylum Arthropoda; class Insecta; order Coleoptera; family Coccinellidae; genus Henosepilachna; species Henosepilachna vigintioctopunctata. Next base: position 273,335 of record JARQZJ010000148.1, on the reverse strand, counting down.
GTAACTAAACATAGTAAATTAAAATTCGAATATTATCGTAATCATTCGATGTCATATATAGAAGTTTTTCAAATTTCTATTATATTTACTTTGAAATATATTCTCGAGTGAATATCGAATACCTTTTCGACAATTCACAAAGTTTTTTACTACATGTTTCAGGGTAATATTGGTAATATAACTTCTGTAATACCCAATAATTCTTTTATCTCCATAAAAATTATATTTAATAAGCAAATTGATGTAATAAAAAATTTTTTGGAAAAACTTTTTTTTCAATCTGTGTTCAAATAGGCAAATATTTGTATAACGAGTTCGAAGGACCTCATAAATATGTTTTCTGTTAATTTTATGAATAATTCCGAATGTGAACTGCAAATGTTAAATGCAGATTTATTTATTTATACTATTAAGGAATTAAGAATGCGGAAATCAAACGACAAAACTGACACAATAATCAATGAATCAATCGACGAGATAGAAATGTATTCTAATTTCTAGTCTATGAAAAACTTAATCGCCAGACGAAACTATTATCGTAATAATAGCTTGTTTTTTCCTTTAATTGCGGTTCCTTTATTTTATTTTATATTGGCTAATGACCCCCAAAAATAAACTGAATGATACCACACAAAATTTTTTTTATCTAATATAAACGAAATACAAGTCACTGTTGATATTTTCATGAACAAATTGTATTCCCGTTATAGTTTCAAAATAGGAAAATATTTCGTATAATATGCTAAAACAGGAAAACCTCTATGATACATCATGTGGAAACAAAAATCACAATAATTATCTTTATTTTCATTTGATTATTTCCATAAACATCACACACACACACACTCACACATACACACACACACACAAACACACACACACACACACATTAACTTAACAATTTAGGCAAAAATCAGAAACAATAAATAATATACGATGAATATTTCGGTGAACTTCATCATCTTCGGATTGCACGTGACGACAAAAGTGAAATTCACCAAAACTTGTGATGTTTATGTACGCGTATTTAAGTTCTTAATTAACAATTGACTAATCTGTTATATTTATTGATTTACATTAAGTACCAAAATAATCAATAATAAGTGTTATTTTTCAATTGATATTATGATCAATATACAGTTGTTAGTATTAATTTTCTAATATTTCATAGTCTATTCATACTTTGATCGAATCATTTCGATTGAAGCGTTGTGTTATTTGCGATCGCCGATCAACAAAAGGCCGTACCATGCCCTTCTTGCAACTAATTACTGTCCCGTCTAACGCGCAATGATCGATCGAACGAAAGTGGGAATTAATATTTTACTTCGAATTGGAAACTTTTATTATTTCATATTAATAATTCATCGTTCGCCATAATAGGGACTTACTTTAGGAAGCATTTCATGAATAAAATATCGAATTGAACAATGAAACATTTATATTATTCCCCAATGAAATTTCAACATTTCCATTCAGTGTGTTTAATTTTATTCATAGAAAGAGAGAAAAGTTCTAGGCTTTCATAGAGTTTTATATTCCACTGACATCGATGAAAAGCTCCGGACTGGTTCTGAATTGGCGAGCGTATTTCTGGAAAATTTTTTCACCAGACGATTAATAACCACCAGAACATACATAATCACAAAAACAAAAACTCTGCCTTGATATTACTTTTATATTAATATACATATTTTGAAAATATATAAAAGTACATACACATACACAAATCTTATTTACGACATACATTCGAAAAATGTCTTAAATAATCAAAAAGAATGTCATAATCGTTAGAAAAAAACTTATTATGTATGCATGCATATCTATTAATTTACATATGTGTATTTGCTTGAACCATTTTTAAAAAATATTTCACCAACCACTTGAATACGGGAGGATCACGAGAATATCACTAGCGCAGTATATTGTTGACATGTAAAAACATCATACGATGACACTTTTCATTGTTGTTACCAGTGGTAACAACAATGAAAACCTACGGGTTCAGACGTGTGAACATTTGGTGTTTGGTATTTCTTTGATCTGAAAGATAGTTTCTATTGATTCCTTTAACTGGAATTGTTCCTTATTTGACGGTTTTGCGTTTTAGAGTAATGTAAAGTGTTTGAGAGTTGAAGTATTACCTTCTGGCGATGGATGTGAGTTAAATATAGAACGAAGAAACACTCTGTCTTGTGTTGATCGATAAAATAGAATACTCAACATTACTCATACTATTTATAAATTTATATTATTATTATTTTTTGTTAGCAAAACCTATTTTTCGAAAATGGCATTATTTCCAAATAAATACAAACACTTATTTGTACATATATTAACATACATACGAGGTTGGGGTGAAAATTTTCGGGTCTGATCAAGAGATGGCCCCACTAGGTCTACTTTTGGAGCGGCGTCCTACAGTACCATTCCTACTGAGCTTGTATGTAAAGTTTCAGCTTAACCGCTACGTTAGTGTACGTTTGAGAGCACATTGCGCGAGGCGCTTCGAGGCGAGGCGTTGTTTTCGTGAAAATGGTAAAATTGGAGAAACGTGGTGTCATCAAATACTTATATTTGAAAGGTTTTACACCAAAACAAATAAAAGAAGAGATGGATTCAACACTAGGAGACTCCTCCCCATCATACTCAACTATTATGCAGTGGGTTTCTGAATTCAAAATGGGTCGTGTGAGCATCTCTGACGAGCCTCGCTCAGGACGGCACGTTGAGGTCGCAACTTCAGAAATGATTGAGAAAATCCATCAAATAGTATTGGAAGACCGCAGAATGAAAGTGCATGAGATAGCTGAGACCTGTAGGAGGTCAGCTGAACGTGTGCGAAATATTTTGCACAACCATTTGAGCATGGAAAAGCTGTGTGCAAGATGGGTGCCGCATGTTTTAACGCTCGACCAAAACTGATTCGAAAAAACATTTCTAACGAAAATTTGGCGCTGCATAGGCGTGATCCAAGCGAATTTTTGCGTCGATTCATAACTGTTGATGAGACTTGGATTCACCACCACACCCTTGAAAATAAAGAACAGTCAAAAGTGAGTTGGAACGGTCAAACAGTGGATTGAAGAGGAGGAACCAACTACAAAGAAGGCAAAATCAATTTTATCTGCAAACAAGATTATGGCTACTATTTTTTGGGATGCGAGAGGACTTATATACATTGATGATGTTGAAAAGGGTAAGACTATGATTGGTCAATACTACGCAGACTTATTGCAACGTTTGAAGGACGAGGTACAAATAAAACGACCTCATTTGCTGAAGAAAAAAATTTTGTTTCATCACGATAACGCACCAGCGCATTCGTCGATTGTTGTCATGTCCAAAATCCATGAATTGAAGTTTGAATTGGTGCTGCATCCTTCCTACTCTCCAGACTTAGCCCCCAACAACTATTATTTGTTTGCTAACCTCAAAAAATGGCTTGGCGGTAAAAGATTTGAGAGCAACGAAGAAGTTATCGAAACTATAAATCAGTATTTTGAGGTGGTTGACGAATGTACTTTTGAAACTGGTATAACTAAAATAGAATACCGTTATGAGAAATGTGTCAGTGCTGATGGGGATTATGCTGAAAAAAATTAAAACATCGTTTTTCTTTGTCAGGCCGGAAACTTTTCACCCCACCCTCGTATATATATATATATATATATATATATATATATATATATATATAAATATATTATATTTCATTTACCACTATAATATTAGAGTTGAAAACACAAGATATTAAACTTCTAAATAGTTTATTTTCTACAGGAAACTCACGGATTTAATAACTTAATAATTTCATATTCCAAAGGCCATTTAACTCATTAAATTCAATCAGCTGACCTCACATTGTTGATGAGCAATGAATCGTTGAATATTGTTGACAACGGAACCTTCCGATGAGGTATTTCTGTATGAACTTTTATTCATCACATTAAATACTATACTCTCCATATTTGCATTTTAAACTGAACTTGTTTAACTAATAGTATTATATTCAATAAATTCTAATTATTACTGGCATATGTTACTCATTATATTGCATTTTTCATTATGTTATTAGAATTTCAACATTCAAATGGATACACATGAAGAGATTCTTTTATCTTCGAATAAACACTTGGTCAATGTTTAAATTTAATGCGACTTAATCTTAAATTGGGAAATTTCTTTTTTCAGAAGGTTTCTGTGATGGACCAATTCACAGATGTGTCGATGTTTTTCACCGTGAAAGTACAATGGAGATCAATTTTCCCTATAACAAGAACAATTGTATGGAACATATAAAACAATTCGAATAGATCGATCGAATCTCAATTTATAGCAAATGATATAATTGCGATGCACTTACGATGTTTTTCAGGATAACTCGTTCTTTTTTCCTGCTGTAGCAGAGCAGATATTTATGATCGAATGCTTCCTCAATTCTTATTCCAAAAATTAAATGAGTAGAAACCTTTATAGATATAATGAGAGATATGACTTCTTAATTCAAATTATAAATGAATAACCGGTTTGTTCTGAGAAGCGAAGAGGGAGAAGGAAGTTTCTTTTTTATGTATTCAAAAATGAAAATGTTTTCAATAATTCTTTTTATATAAGTATAAGATATAAGTATTATGCTAAGTGAACAACAGCGAAGAAAGAATGAAGAAAAAAGGACGGCCTGCATTTATTAATATAGTGATAATATAGTGATGAATGCCAACTACGAAAGTTTATGGCTAAGAGAATATCGAGATAACTAAAAATTGTGGAAAATTTCTTGGAGAATTGAAAAACATTACATATACTATAAAATATAGATTAGAATGTTTTTTTTATTAACGTGAAACAAATCTTAAGTTCTTTAGAAACCTTACGGATGTCTCCGTGGAATTCCTGATATTAGAAAGACGATGGCACTAAAAAATATGAAAAAACAATCATATTGATGAAAAAAATTCTACGTGACAACAGAAGTAAATACTTTCAATTGGTACCATAGAAAAACATTCAGATTCACAAGCCTCCTTCAACACAAAAAGATGTCGCTCGCTCGTCCCCGCATTTCCACTTTTCACCTTTTTCCCCGTACAATATATGCGAAATAGTTGTCATAAAAGAGTTGATTCTGCGTGATGTCAATCATTAATAAATAAAATCACTCAAGTCGAGAATGGCAAGCCATACATATCAAATTAAATGATAAAGCGTTTCGTCCGAATCTGATGCAACTTTAATCATTTTGGAGATAGGGTCCTTCATTATGCATGGCCGTGTGTAAACACAGCCGGTGCTATGCGGAAGGAGACCGAGTTGACCCAGAGAATAACCCTTTCCCTTACAGGAAAAGCCATTGCTGGCGCGTAGACTGTGAGATAGGATCTTTACGTGCCGCTGAATCCTTAGATCTCGTCTGGAGTCTGATTCAATGCTTGTCAACTATGCGACGCATGCCGAGTTGCGCCGTACAATACATACAGCGTTTGTCCGACAATTTGCTGACCTATCTTAAAAATTCTCAAATTCATATTCATTTTATCATACATTTCGGTCTTATAGTGGAGGTCGATAGTCTAGATTCCCATTATATATACAAAACCTTGAACGGCGCATAGTTATCATCTATTCATGTTTTTTTCAATCTTTTGAATACCACATTTGCTGAAAGTTTATACCGAAGAACAATTTGAAGTAGAACTGCGAATTCGTTATAATAATCGCGAAAGCAGTGTATGTATGGTGTGTTGATTGATTAGTATCAATAGCAGTAGATGTCTCCTAAGATTTCGTACACAATTTATCGTTCATTGCCTTATCCTTTTAGGCTTACCTAATGATTTTTTTTTAATTAATTTAGTTACGTCCGAATATTCAGAAAATTAGTTATTGTTCAACTAATGAAACAAATGAGCTATAAAATTTGTTTTTGATTTATTTGTGTTTTTAGATTGATATTCATTCACATTATTGTACGTTCTTTCAAGAAAAACATTTCAGCCGTCATTTCCTGTTTACCTACTGCTTTTCGTAGTTTTCGTTTTTTATCATCCAGAATATGCAGAAATGGATGTTCTGTTTGGGGTTATGAATACACATAACAATCTATAAAAATATTAGTAAGTTGAATTTATGATTTACACTTTATTAATTTCAAGTGTTTGAATTTAAGTTTATATTCAATTATAATGGATTTACATCAAGTAAATGCCAACACTATCAAATATTAGTAGGGGTGTAATTTATTTCTAAGCTGTTGTTTTGTTATGATGAGAAGAAGCTTTACAAAAAAGTTTTTTGCGACTAAATTTTAGGCTAGTGAGCATAGTCCACAATCTTCTGCTTGTAGGCAAAAGATATACAACAAAATAAATCAGATGTATTTCGAAGATGGTTTAATTTATCGATTGAAATTTGAAATTTTCCGAATTCACTTCAATATTTCAGAAACCTCTTTCGAAATTTCCTAGTTATAATTCAGCTACCAGTTTGATTTTCTATATTCCATTTCATATTACCATATAAAATGTTTGAGGTTACAACTCACAACAAATATATTCCGCAACAATGATAATATCTGCAATATTGTGAAGCTTGGAATAAGAATTGCATCAGAACGGCAGGTGAGTAGACGAGATATATCTGCACATATTTATTGTGTAGGTCCATTCCACCGTTTGTTTATTACACTCAGTTACATAAATATGTATGAGTTTCTCCAATACATTGAGTTGCCCGTTTTTATTTATTGCCAAATATACTTTATGCAGAATGCATGATGGTTTATCAAAAATTCATTTATTCCATCATTCAAATGAACTTGCGGACCCTATTCTATGTAAAAATTTTCAAGAAGATTGAAATCAATTATATATCTTATATACGAGTATTATACGAATAACTATGGATATAGATTTACGTAATATATTTGAAATTATTCACATTTCGATACCACTTTAAACATAAATGAAAAAAAATGGAAAAATTACAGTAGAAGTCCGATAATCCGGCACGTTCGGGACCAGCTCGGTGCCGGATTACCGTAAGTTCCGGTCTATCGGGCGGTAATTATAAGAACAATTAGGTTAATAATTAAACTACCTATACATGCAAATATATACAACCAAGTTTATTTTACATTTCATATAATGTATGTATACGTACTGTAAAACATATTTCACTTAGATTTGAAAAAGTCACGAATATCTTTTTGTTTTCTTGACTTTAGGCATTTAAGTACTATAAAATTTATTTCTAATCATATGGAAATCAATAATTCCTGAAGCACTGTAGCTAGTACTAGCCCCAGCAAAAGAGCTAAACTTATTTAGTGATTCTACAGCTTCTGTCCAGCTGATTTTTCTGATTTTCCTTTTCTTCCGTTTCGGCTCTGAGTCACTTTCTTCAAGATTTTGAGTAGGCTGAAGGTTTACTACAATGTTGATAATGTCTTCATCGGCTAGTTCTTGTTTAACAGGCTCATTCTCGTCGATTAGAAGCCACTCCTTTACCTCATCTTCAGGCAGGTATTTCATTCAAGGGATTGTCAGCACTTCTAACGACATCTATTCATTTGCTTTGAAGACACACTTTAGGAGAAAACCAAAATTTCTAGAATTTTCCGGAGTGATCCCGGGCGATCGGGCATTCCGGACTGTTGGATGCCGGACAAATAGACTTCTACTGTATTCATATTGTACATTTTCATGAATTCGTCATATACTGGAATTTCCCAATGAAGATTATGAGATTATACTTTTCTCTTGATTTGACAATCTTCTATATAAAGTTTGAAAGACGGAAGATCAGAAATAATACCGAACTTTTGATTACGGTTTAATTAGACTGTAGAATTGAGGATAATATATTGAAAAGGGTTATGTTCATAAAAGAAACTGAGTTTCGGCTTATAGGTATAGGTTCACCAATCCGTATAAAAGATTCGTTTCAATTCACTGAAACAATACACCGTAATAAAAAGTCAAGAAACTGATATTGCATAATCTGTTCGCTACATTTTAGTATTATGTATATTATGCAATATCTAATATTGAAAGTTTTTTTGTGACAATCTTGGGTATAATTCAATAGTTTTAATAAAAAATTTTCAATTTATTGAGCATCGACTATTAACAATTGCAGTTATGAGAGAGATCACTAGATGAATATCAATACAAAAATCGCACAGAAATATTTAAAACAATATTACTGATTAATGATTTCAAGTTCTCATATTTCTCTATCTCGGATACCTGATATTACGAAATCAGATCTTCATAAAATAAACTCCTCAATATCCTCAATTCCTCCTTAACATAAGTCTATCTAAAATGTAGGTACTCTGATATCTAGTATTACAATAAATATGTAACAATATTTAGGATTTTCTCATAATTTAATACAAATACGCATGACGACGTTTCGAAGTACTACTTCTTTATGAAATGCTGAATTAATACTACCCATAATACTCCAATTATCGGCCTCATCAATCATCAATAAATATGTACTGTATCTATACTTCAAATGAATACCATCTTTCAGCGTTTCAAAACTTATTTACTTTGTTCAAAAGAGTACTATCTTCCCCCTTCATACATACCTAACAGCCTGTAATTCTAGCCTACTAAAAAATTAAAAGAACTCCAAATTGCATTCAAAGTTTTCGTTACAAATTAAGTATAACAACACACATTGAATTCTGAATTTCGCAGATGATATATTAATTTTTTTACTTGGTAACTAATAAAAAACTGATGTATCAAAACAAATGCCAGGATGCTTCAGGAATCGGCCACAGTTTGGGTAGCGCTGGTTTACAATGCAGCAGCAATTTCCAAAATATTTTCGTATGCTTATCTTAACAGTTACGAATTTGACATTTTCATGAAAGCTATAAGTTCAAACAATTTGTATACTCAATTGAAATCAATCAATGATAAAGGACAAACATTTGAGTGTAGTGCAGCAATTGTTAGATGAATGAAGAGCTTCATTCATAATCTTAATGATTCACTAACCCCATTGAAAATGCCTGTTTTCATTGAAGTTTCAGGAGATGCGTCATTTGTATTTGTTTTGCAAAATTTGAAGCTTCATTTAACATATCGGCAATATCTTTACCAACAGGATAAAATAATTGTGTCTATCACGACTGGTCTACGAGTCTACAAATATTCCTTGTGAAGCTGCCAAGTACTGTGCAATGAAAATAATTTTTCAGTCAATGATTTATGCATTTCAATCCATTGAAAATAATATTAACTTTCAATAGACACAAATGTCATTTACAGTGCAACGACTTTCAAGGTAACTGAAGGATAAAAATAAATCTTCTGGTGAAAAAATGTATGAAAAATATGAGTTATTTATATTTAACTAATAATTTTCCATCATAAATCAAAATTCCAATTGAGTGGATTCATTAAAAATGAAATGTTCGACAAAAAGAAATGTCATTTAAATTGCGACGTTATTCAAGGTAATTGTAGGATAAAAATAAATCTTCGGATGAATTAATGTATGAAAAAAATAAGTTATTCGTATTTAATGAATAGAACAATATGAATTATCAACTAATGAATTTTTCATAATTCATGAAAATTTTCCATTTCTTATGAAATAAAAATTCTAATAAATGGATATGGTTTTATATTAATACTTCTATTCATTGAATTATGTCGAGTTTGTCCATGAATTATCATTTGAATATACGAAGATTTTGACATCGGTGAAATTTGGTATTGAAATAGTCTGTTGACAAAATATTTAAATATGTAAAAATATTCCGATATTTGTGTATTAATAAATTTTAAGGTTGCTGCTGTGCCCATGAACGTTTAGAAATTGAAATTTTGTAGCTAATGTCATTCAAAATATCAAGATCAATTTATCTGATAAGGCAATTTATGTTTTCTTACAGGAGCGAGCAATTAACAGTCATGATATGACAAATATAGAATTTTTTAAATAAAAAATTAAATAAGAGTTTTTAGACTTTATGAGCTATAAGCACAAACTCTTTTTTATGAAGCCAAGCCATGGAATTTATTCATTTCTTACTCTGGAAAATCTACAAATAAAACCACCGTACAGTCACAACCTGAATTCCAGAGTTGACAATCTACCTATATAAATCGAGATGAGATAAGGGCCAAATCTACATCGGGTTTAGGGCCATTTCAACATTGTCCAATTATAGATATATAATTGTTTGAAAATATATATTTATATATTTTTATTAATAACAGGATATTTATAATTCAGAAATCTATATTTATGTTTTTTTTTTGGAAAATCAACGTGGCTTTTTGCCTCTTTATTGTTCAGAGGAATATTTCTGGCTCAGCATTCGCTTCGGATGTTATTTAGTGTTCTTTACTATGAGGAAACCTCTGAAAAAACTCATGGTAAGCCAGGTGAATCAAATGGGCGTGATATATTTTTAAAAAAATTTTATTTAAATTAGAAAATGAGATTTGAGATATGTTGTTTGATGTTGGTTGTGTATTGGTTCTATAAGTCTGTAAGGTTCATCAAATCGTTATATATAGAATTGAGATATTTTATATATGTTCTTTCATTTTTTGTGTTTTCCAAATTTTGAAAAATGTGTAATATTTTCAAAATTTCTCTACATTTTTCGTCTTTTTCAGTTGCCGATATCTTTGTGTGTTGTTCTAGTTGAAATCGTGTCTTTCATTTATTTTATAATTATGTAGGGCTGTGATTTGTGTTTTTGCATATGTGTGTGATTAAATTCGTTCTTCAAGGTTTTGCAACGTTTGACCTATATAGATATCGTTTATGCAATTATTGCAAGGTATATTATAAACGGTATAAATTTTTCTTCAAGTTAATTATACCAATTTTGAAATATATATATATATATATATATATATATATATATATATATATATATATATATATTTTCAGAATAGGACTATGTGAACAATTTCGACATGTAATAGATATACTCCCATCGAAATATTATTGAATAACATAGATCTTTCGTCAGTTGACCAGAAAATACTTCATGCTATAGTAATATTTATATTTGCTATTAAAAATACTTTTTTACTCTCATAGACAGAAATGTTTACACCTGGAAGTTTCAGGAGTGCATTGTGAACAATAAAAATGATAAAGAACTTTGAATGTTAACTTTTTAACATAAATGAAATTTGTAAAAGCTTTTGGTGAATAAAGATTCACCAAAAGATTCATTATTATTATATATTTATTGTTCTAGGATTCTATGGAAAATATAGTAACACATTTCTTTATATATAAAAACTTTGTACTAGTTGTTGTGAATCATTTGAATTGCGTTGCTAATAACTTGCATAAAGAAGGAACAAGTAATATTTAATGATATTTTTAATTATTCAACTAAACGCTAACATCTGAACGTTGATTGTTATTCAACATCTACGCTACGCCTACGTTCGGCACGGTAAGTCATATAATTAGACTTCTGATATAATTTAGTTGGAATTCATATAATAAACATATATTGAATATATATATATATATATATATATATATATATATATATATATATATATATATATATATATATATATATATCCCTACTTCCGCTGGTCACGGCATCACGCGTGAGTGGGCTGATTTCTCTAGTTCTTTTTTTGTTGTGTTGGCTTTTGTGTGTAGAAGGTTCTTATGAACAAAAATTCAGAAATTAGAAAATTAAATAATACTTAGCCATTAAAATATTACAAAAATTTCAAAAATTCGACAGAAAATATTTGAAAATATTAAAATTTGTGAAGTAGGCGAGATTCAGACAGAAGACCGTCAGAAATCTTCAATATATTGACTAAACATTGGGAAATTGAGGTTACCTTCTCAGACTGAAGTTGAATATTAACACTAGGAATCGATTGACATTTCATATTGAATTACTCTTTAACATCAAAACAGTATTCTCTGTGTGTCGATATGTATATAGAGGCTTAACGTCGTGTTATTTTTTGTTATTGCTAAGAAAAAATGCCACCGATGACCCGTTAAAATATTTTAAACGCCATGTAAAATATTACAAAAAATCTTTAAGTTTTCAATAAAGAAAGATATTAAGATTTTCAACAAATTTGCGGACTCCAGGATTTTATATATAAAAATGAAGGGATATAGAAAGAAATATCTGCTACGAAATTACCAATCTTTTGATCAGATTGATTTAATCACTATCAATACATTTAACGAGCTGATATATAGAATTATTGATAATTAGGCTGATTTGAAATCACCTGAAACATTGCATTTTCTTAGATGCATGGATCTCTCAGTTTCTTATCGGGATATATATTTTCGAAAATATTCACGAAAAAAATATGAGGGCGTACAAAGTTCGCTGGTATGAAATAAATCCAACAAGAAATCTCTTCGTGAAAACTAGACGAACCAAAGAAGACCCCTTGTTGAAGAAAGATGTATGTACCTACTCGCACCACACGAGATGCTCTCTCAACTGAGATGTACGTGAAAAATCGATCGTTTGACGGAGAAGGGCGGAGGAAGAAAGTGTTTGCGGGCTAGGGGTGAAAATGTGGCATCCAGAATGTGAATAAGGACAACGGCACGCGGCCCGCTACGTGCATTGTTACTGACCTGCCTCGTCTGGCGTTCTCGTAGGCGGATGATGCCCTCTTCCGCCTCGGGACACCGCCGCCAACTCTTTAATCTGTGTCAGGCTCTACATCCTAGGGATGACTAAAATTCGAACATATCGCAAAGCTCAATATAGACCATAACGAAACATTTCGAGAATATACACAAAATATATAGAGCATGTATATCAAACTTAATATTTCTATAAAAGGAGGTAGGAACATTTTTCTGAGCCAGTTTTACAACTTTTGTGACAACTTTTATAATTTTTTTTTTTTGATCGTTAATCTTCCTTCATAGGTAACACCTCAAGTTGAAAGTTGAAAACCTCTCAAGGCATACTCGATTGCACAACTTGAATTTATTGAAATTGATTCTGAACTTGTGACTATGGCGAATGAAAGAATTTTACAAAACGTAGTTACTTCAGCATCAATTGTAGATCAATAAACCCCAAAAGATTGTTTTGTTTGCTTTGTAGCTTGCGAAAAACTAGTTAAAAAATAATCGAAGAGAAGTATTTCGAAATACTTCCTAAAAGAATTCCTCTAAATCTTGCCAAAAGTGTAATGACTTTTTTTTCCAATTCAGTGGACCTACAGTTCAACGCCGGTTCCGAACGGTCAATCAGCTTGTAATCAATGTACATTACCCAACAGTTATTATCATTATACTACTCGAATTATAGACCAATACAAACAGCCATGTCTTCACCCAGGCCCGAACCCCAATCCTACCGCACTATTCTTAGTCGGATGTTCTCTCAACTAAGCCGCGGAGACCGGCTGAAATGACTTATTCAACACGCTACCGATCTTCATTTGATCTGAATGAGTAACAGAATTATTAAATTTCAATATATACTCTGTATTTTTGTGGAATCACTACGTTACTCAAATTTGATTATCGTCTGCAGCTTTGCGAATTGAAGAACTACGAATTGAATGAAGTTCAAACTATTTTCAATGTAAAACAATCCGATATTGTGTGATAGACTTAATATAATAATAAAGATTATAGAATTCATCTGAAACAATAGATTTCATTTATTTTGCATATATAATTATTAATTTTAAATTAAATTAAACTCTTGGCTTAATGTTTCACGATTTTATTTAACAACATGAACTAGTCGATATGTTTCGAGCGTGAGCTCATTTTCAAGATTGCTATATTTAACAACATGAATTAGTCGACTTGAAATTGAGCTCACGCTCGAAACATGTCGCCTAATTCATGTAATAATCGTGAAACATTAAGCCAAGAGTTTAATTTAATTTAATATTTAATTATGTTTCACCAAGAGTTACGCCAGAATTCAATCTCAGTAATTATTTATTTGATCCAAATTAGTCGTCTTAACTTATTGTTAAAAATCGAATACCTATATATTGCATGTTGCATGAACTGTAAAAAATCTTTCACTAAAGTTAACTTATTATGTTTCAATTGATTTGAAATATTTCGAAAAAGTCTAATTTAATGATGTCAGATAAAAACATATTTTAATCTCCAATAAAATATCATTAATTTCGCACTCTATATTGATTCCAAAACGTAATGGAACTATTAAATTTTCTAATATTTTTCCTTTCGATAAAATCTACATTCCGAATATATCGATGAAAATTATATTCGAGGTATAATTGTCAGCCCTGCGCCAGACCGTGGCATTTCTTTTCCGTTTCACGGTTGTGTGGCAGGTTGCTCCTCTTGTTCCCTTTTTGCGGCCAACACCTAATCTCCGGACAATGTTCGTGGCCGCCTTTTACCTTTTGCTAAAGGATGTGTTTTTATTTCCCCATTCATGAATGGTTAAGGGACTTTCGCTTAGAGGATGCGTTCGATCGATACTGGAAAAAGGATCGAGTCAAATTTAATGGTCGATCGGTATGTACTCATTCATGAATATGACATTGTGAGTAGTTTGCACTTGATTGATGCGTTGAAATATACTGCTAGATATTCTACTGTACTAGTGTTAAATACACTAGTACATTGATTTATAAGTAATAGATTTTTTGACAAGTTGACATACAAATATTAATACCTCATAAGCTCGCCATAAATTCTTCTTTAGGAATAACTGAAAAATTAAGTATAATATTCATTCACCAGCCAGACATAACAATATATAAATTTATATGAATAATAAATTAATCCATAGGGAGATTTCGCCTTAAGTAGGCAAAATTATTCATAGATTGAATCAAGTACTTGAATTGACGCATGGAAAATCATATAGTATGCAAAATTCTATGTTGAAAATGAAAGAGCTCTTGTAAAAAAATTTACTGGTGCAATGCACATTTTTATTCAATTTTTTCTCAAACGGCATCGATTAAGGGTAAAATACTTCCATCATGTTATTGAACATGTGCAACATGATACATAACCTTTTACAATATATATTTGAACGAAATATTTACGAATATTTTTACAATTATATTTGACTTAGACGACCTGTTGAACTTCGTTCTATATGTTTTTTAAAACCCGAACTTAAACAGAAAATTTTTGAACGTTTTCGTAAACCACGGAAATATATTTTGTAATTTAATTAAAACAGAGCAATAATATCACCATTACTAATTGATGTACCAAAGACAGTAGGAATATGGAAGAACAGAATATCTGTTATAATTCAATTTCATGTTAGACTTTCTTATGAGCTGTTTTTATCACTTTCCAAAATACTTGATGTATCTTATTCTCCGTTTTTCAGGATACTTTCAAAATTTTCAAGGTACTTTTCTTTAATTGTTTCAAAATTCAAATTGTTATAGATATAAGGTCAAAAAGGTGAGAAATCCGAAAGTTTTGTGGGAGTTTTTGGAAAAGTATTATTCCCTGAATTTCAATTTCTTAATACCAAGAGGAAACATATAAACAGAAAATATACTTGGAAAGTTGATTCTTCGTAAACTCAAAATAATGCAGAAATAAACGAACCTCGACCATATCAGAGTTGAGTTCGATCGAATTTTTTAGGATTCATTTTTCACGATATATTAATATATATGGCGCAATAAACGTCGTATTTATAACACAGAGATGCATATTTTTGCATCCAAGTTGTCATTTTAAAACATGATTCACACTGACGTTCGATGCGAGCTTCGACAGTTCCATAATGAAGCGATGTACCATGAATGTTTGACTCCTTTCAGAACAATATATTTACATCATATTCATCAGGGCTGTCCAACCGACTAGCTAGGAATAATATGTTTGTGCGAATTTATTTTAAAAGGGACGATTTATGACCGATAATAATGACTACTGGAATGTATAGAGTCGCATACAACGAGAAATAGTTGACGTTTCGGAGGAATTGCCTTACGTGGAGAGCATGACACAAACAGTTTCAAAATCGGAAGAAAAATTCTTGTTAGTTTCGTTAATTCAATTCTCGAATAAACGAAAATGCTATGAAAATTTCTAATAATAAACTAATCATCGATGTTCACTATCTCCAAATTTTTTATGGAAATTATATGATTTCGTTTTAGAACATTGAAAGACATCCTACACAATATTTGAATAATCAAAGAAAGGACTAACTTCATTCTTGACCAGAGAATATCAAATACAGAGCGTGATCAGATCTATGACGTTAGTTAGAGGGTTCTGAATCTCCTCAAGAAGAAAATGAAAACGAATCATTAAATTCGTTAATAATATATATAATATATAATAATATCTATTGAGAAACTTCCTTACATTGTAAAATTACATTCAGTTGATACAATAATTACAACAAGAAGAATGCTCACAAAAGGACTGAATTTAGTTTTGAGTCTGATCTTCCGTTCAGTCCTCGAACAAAAATATTGGTTCAAGTTTACGTTTATATTCACAATAATGAACAACTATATTTGGAAAAAATTAAATTAGAAATATTGAACATTTGTGACAAATTTTTACATGGTGAAGGACATTTGTGGTAAAAAATAAACAAACATATGATACGAAAAATTGATTCATACATTATTTCCTACATTCGAATCATCGAATTACTCTGCCACACTATAGTGTGCCTTTGTTGACAGCAACGACTTAACTCTCTTCTTGAACAAATGAGCTTTCAGTAATTTAAAATTTGTCTGTAAATGGTTGGAGATTTTAATATTCTGATAATAGAGCGAGTGCTGAAATTTAGCTGATTTTTGCTTGGTATAAGTAGCACATCACTGTTCCTTGTTGCATAATCTTGATAACTATTCAATTTAATAAAGCTATCTTCATTTTCTTCAACATATAGTAAACATCTATAAATATATAAACAAGGTAGGGTGAATATGTAATTATTAATGAAGATCGGTATACAAGATATTCGTTGATGAATATTGAATATTGAGCAGACATGAATACATTGAATTTTAATGAAAAATTGAGTTATTATAAAAGTTATTACAAAAGAACTGAAGAACAAAATAACGAATATAAAAATGTTTTTATGCTCTCTCACATAAAAACCGTTATCCACAAATGGCAGAAATTAAGTTATTGAGTGAAAATTGGTAGAATTCCTTTCTCTGTTCCCATTTTAATGAAAATATTTTCCCATTATTCTGGTTACAATGATTACATGATGAGTAGTCCATTCCATGAAGTTTTATTCATTCTAGCTTTGATAAAGTACCCAAGACTTCAACCGAAGTAGGACTGCAATTGTCAGAATTCGACCAGAATATTATTTCAACAAGCGGTAGTCAAAATAAGTTGATTTTATCCCCCATTGAACCTCCACAGTGAATTCTAATGAACAGTTCAACCGATTTTATATCTGGAAGCACTAGCATATTGAAAACGATCTCGATGAGAATCCTTGAATAAGTTTTGAAGAAAAATTCGATAATTCGAATGAACCAAAGGCTCAACAAAGACATTGGGTAATAACTTTCACATTTTTGAATCAATAAGATTAACAGCATCCACCGAAAATCAATGAATTATTGTGTTTAGTGTGATATCTATTCAATAGAACAATGTTCGAGGATTCATTTTTGCATGGTTCAGTAAAAATCGAAATGATTTCGAAACTAAATGAGGGTGACTTGATCCAATCGCCAATCACACTATGCATGTCACATAACACAAAGTAAATACATTTCTGCGTGAATGGTTCTGTTCAAATCTTTGGTTATATTGAATATTAATAATTTTCTTTAGATTTATAGTCCTTATCTCTTCGAAATCGACGTTCACTCTACGTCAAATACACTCTTGATAAGTGTTCTCATAGAGAATTTCCTAAAAGTACCATTAAAAAAATATTGAGTACATCAATTCCTTTATCTTGAAAAAACCTGTAAATTGACCAAATACCTTTTGTAAAATATTTATTCCAACAATTCATCATTAACTTCAACTTGTATAAGAAACAAAAAACACATTCTATTGAATAATGTCAAACTAATTTCAATCATTGTTTATCGTAATGTTTAGTAAGAATGCACGACAAAAAATTGTTTTATAATCATGTATTATTAATTTCAACAAGGAATCCTCCGACTAATTCATGTCTGAATTTAATTTATGTTAAGGTTTTTGATGTCTGACTGATACCTAACTCGAAAAACTAAACTGTTAATTACTTCAGATAGTATCAATCAGTACGTCAGACACTTCAGTGTAAATTGGGCCAGAAACAGCGCAGTTTAAACTTGTTATTTGAAAATCATTATTCCTACAAATGAAAAGAGTAATTTGCATAATTTGACATTCGCTTAAAAATATCTAGTAACCCTAGTCGTATTATAAAATAACATGCTACGACTACTTTTATTTCCATAGAATGACATGAATACCATTATTTTCTTAAAAAAACCTAATAATATTTCTAAATAAACACGGAATTTATGATATTTATTCATAAGTCTACCCCACCTCCGGCCTGAAATGTCGACAATCCCACGAGGCTGCCATATAACTGTATTATTCCATCGAAATAGCTTCGTTATTAATTATTGAAAATCAATTCTGATAACACGAAAATGGTTCATGGGCTTGACTTCGCGTTTTATGGATCAGGACTGGCCAGAGCAGTCAGATTTAATGGTTTAGAGGTATTATGGGGAAAATTATATAGATACCGTTGAGTATAAGCGATGGGTTAATTTTAACCTGTACTAGACATATTGAGAGGTAGAATCTTAAACAGGACGTCGTTGTGAAAAATACACATATGAGTGAATGATTTCGACTCAATGTATGATAAATATGACTTTAGTCTATCAGTTTAGATGATTAAATTTGATAGAAATTATGTAACATGATCCGAACTTTGCCTATATATCTGTTCAATCGATGAAGAGATTATTTCAATTCACTACCTAGTTTGATTTTCATTGAATAAAATGAAATGAAAGAATTGTTGAAATTATGTTGTTTCATGTGAGTTATGAGGTTTCATTTGAGTTTTACTCAAAGGTAAGAGCTAGAGGCGCTTCAATTTGTGAAAAAAAGAACGAAAAAGAAATAAAAAGAACTGAACTGATAATAAACACCTTAATTGATATTACGAATAACTATTTACAGCTATGTTAGTGAATTCTAAAAAAAGAAATGAGAAGGCCTTGTCTCGGGACTTTCTCTCAAGATTTTGTTTCAACTGAGGACTAAGTTTTATGTGTGGAAGTTATATATTATTATATAATATTTGTAGCTTTGTTGTTATAAATTTAGTACTCATTACAGCTTTTTGAAATTCGAAGATATTTCTGGGTTTTGTTTTAAATGGTAATAATTCAAACTTGAGAAGCAATTACTTCCATTCATTCACATTTTAAATTTTGGAGAAGTGTTCTCACATTGTTGATGTAAGAACACACAAAATACAAACGCAAATTATACAATTCCATTCTTGCAAATGAAATTATTGAATTCAAGGAATTAATTGAAATATATGAAGATATAATAATTTTCACTGCGATTCTTAAAAAAAAGATCTTAGAATTATATTGACAGTTACTCAGATTTAAGTAGGGTGGAGATGGACCAGTAGGTGAGATGAACTATTTGCAATTGACGTTAAAATAAAGCAACTTGGTGTCCATTTCCTGAGTTAGACATCTTCGTATAAGGTAATCGTTGAATGAAATCAATGGAATTCAACATTTTCTGCCGACTGCAAAATTGTAGTTCCAAGCACGAAAGTAGAGTAGTTGTTAATAATTAATTGTTGCCTCAAATTATATTCAAATTGAGCTTCAGACTTTTGTTATTTAGTGGTCCCTCTATAGTCCACAATGTAATATAGTTGAATCAGAATTTCAGAGCGGAGATGAACCATATTTATCTCTATCTTTATAGACGATAGCAATCAAATACCAACAACAGTCTACGAAACCTTAAAAACTAACAGGTTATCTTATATATCATCTTATACAATAATCAATGACCAAAGCAATCTTCTTCTCCTGAGAGACTTTTAGACTTTTAGGAGGATATCCGGTATGCATAATAACGAGAAGCTCTAAAAGTCCACAGTTACCCCGAGAGAGGCTCTAGACGCCATTACGAAATGAAGAAGTAATTACTTCATCGATTAAAGTAGCAGAAAAAGTAGGTATTGCCATAACATCACCAGAATATAACAATTATCGAAGAGAAATTTCTTTGAAGAAGAAGAAAGTGGATAGAAAGTACATCTCAGAAGAACCTCAAAGACTGGTGAAATCTAAATCAGTATTTAAGTGTTGAAGACTAATTTATCTGAATCTGAAAATATAATTTTAACAGGTAGGTACTCCTTGGAACGGAGAAGATATTGGAGACTACGAAAATGAGTTTGTGGGAAGCAAGGAAGATTATTGGAAAACTACTCGCCAGAGATGACTGGTTCTAGTGTATAAAGTGGCTGCATGGATGTTGCACCAGCCTCAAAATAATAATCGTCAGATGAGAGGAAAACAACAACTGTATGAGAAATAGAAGAAATAGTTATAGTTCATCTCGCCTATCACCATTGTGGTTCATCTCATCTACATGCTGAAGGAGAGATGAACCATGATGAGGTTTTCAAATGTTTTTCGTATTTATATGTTAAATTGAATTAAACTCTTGGCTACATGTTTCACGATTATATTCAACAACATGAATTTGTCATCATGTTTCGAGCGTGAGCTCATTTCCAAGACTCTACAACATGTTTGAAGCGTGATGTTGACAAATTCATGTTGTTAAATATAATTGTGAAACATTAAGCCAAGAGTTTAATTTAATTTAGTATTGATTTGAATCGTTCGAAAACAGAAGTTATCAATATTTTTCAAACGGTGTTCCATCTGTCCTTCACAGTTTTCGTAAAACTCACTAGATCTTATTAGCATTAACACCTCAAATACAAGAAATTCAATTAATAACAATAGCGATTCACATTTTTAGTGAAAGTAGAGCAAGAACTACAAGTCCTGATGACACCTAGGAAAACTGGTGGAAAACAGTACCTAATGATATAAGGAGTCTTTCTATTCAGGGTCAAATGTTCTGAGATAGATGATATTCGCTCGAGACTTTAAAATTTGACAAATGAATTTTTTCGGCTTGTAATACATATTCAGTTGATGTGTTTACGTTACCATTTCTCGAAAACAGTTTATCGAGAATAAGTTTGTCGTTTCTCAAACACGCCTGGAAAAATGACTAACTACAACAATTGAAATCTGCGGCGATACATAATATTTTTGCGACGCTTCGCTCGGAAAGCAAGGAAGGAATATTTCTGCAATGCAAGAGCCTTAACGCTGCCGCCACCACCAATCTAATTTAATATATGGTAAAGTTCCGGCTCGTGTTTTCACCAATTCTCAAGTTTCGCCATAATATGGAAATTTCTGAAATATAGTAGTACATCTCGGAACTTTCCAAGATACGTTTTTACATGAAATATGCGCCCTCGTATGCGTATATATTCTAATTTAAAATATAGAATACAAATTTATACGAGCTGCGCTGAACGGAGTTCGATCCCCAGAGGAGACGTTCAATTTGATAAATGCGAAATAAATATTAACCGGAATTTACTTCCCATACCTTCGTTTGCCTTCTTTATGTGCGAACTTTCGATATTTCTAATGGACAGTTTCACAACTTGCTTGTTTCTGGATTTGTCGCACTTTAGTTGAACGATATATGTATAATGTGCCATTTATAGAAGTGATTGGTTTGAGATATTTTCAGGCAGAAGTGGACTTTGTGCAGTAAAATTTATTCGAACAAGTTATTCGATGATAGTAATTAAGATAGGTATCAGACATTTTCGCAGCCGTACGGTAAATAATAAACGTAGAATACTGCTTTAATATATGAATGAAATATATATTTCTCTCTGCAAAAAAAAAAAGAATTTTCAGAGTTATGTGACAATACTTCGAAATAGTATATACGAATCTGTTGAAGAATTAAAAGAATTCAGAAAACACTTACGATATATATTTCTCTCTGCAAAAAAAAAAAGAATTTTCAGAGTTATGTGATAATACTTCGAAATAGTATATACGAATCTGTTGAAGAATTAAAAGAATTCAGAAAACACTTACGAAAAACCTCGGAGCCGAAGCCTCACTTACCTAGAATGAAAAAAAATCATTAAATAAAGGGACTACAAGGAGAGAAAGTTCGAATCTACTGAAATATAGTTATGTAAACAATTTCTTTCAATATAGGACATTTCTTCTTGGTTTTGAAACCTTCAAGTTTATAAATGTATGAAGAACGAGAATATTTTAGAGGTAGCACTTGATTTATATATTCCACTTTCACAGTTCAGTAATCTTTTTTCTAGAAGTTTCTAGAAAATTGCTACCAACAATTGTGCTATTTGATCGTTGAAAACATCTGTAAGTAAGCGTGTTCAGTTTTCATGATATTATGTGAGAAGACTCACTAGCAGACAATGAACGTTTGGGAGATATGAAGACATAGTGATATATAAACTTTTGAAAACTTTATCGGATTTTAAGGTAATATAGGAAGTAACTATATATCATAAAAGCCCTACTAAACTATTACAAATACTTCAAACATCCAAGTCATCAAAAATATAATGGATACAAGAAGGCTTGAAACAACAGAAGTAAATGTTAATTCAGATATCTAAAATATTTGAGAAACTTTTGTGAATATCTAATTGAAAAGCTTTAAGAGTGTATTATCAACAAAATAAGTAGTATTATCTACAAGTGCGATAACGTAGCACGGGAACTACAGAATTCTTTTCTTGTAGTGTTTTCACTCTGACATATTTTGAAAAATGACAACGAGCGATTCTACAACCACAAACTAGATGGCGTTTTACTTCGTCAAATTAGATGAAATTCTCTCAAAAGTCTAGATTTGTAAAATGTAGTATCTTAATTGGTAAGCATGTGTGAAATTTTCAATGTAGATGTCTTCATGTGCTTTCCATTGATTCTAAGATTTGAGATGTACGTTAATCTATGCATTATATAGGCATAGAATTACTCTATATTTCTGTCTTAAAATCAACTAGAGGGTATGTGAGGATTGAAATCTTTGCCTTTCATCCGTTGAACGTGGCGTGACTGATGAGTACCTTGTAGTACGAAACAGTATACTGTCTCACGTTTTCAATAAATGAAGGCATCGATTTCAAGATTCTTTAAAATTTTTCCCATGAAGGATAATAGAGAATCTATTATTCTCTAACATTGATCCCTAGAAGGACAATGGGGACATCGCATTGTTCATGTTTCACATAGCCAGCTCCGCTATAATATTCTTTATAATAATTCGTCAAGAATCATCGAAAGAACGTTATAATGTACTTTGATACCGTATATATATATATATATATATATATATATATATATATATATATATATATATATATATATATATATATCTTAGTAATTACAGAACATGACAAACAGCAGAACAATACTTCATGATTTTATTGTAAAATACGGGTGGAAACGAGAAAACCAAGATCCGCGGACACGACGAAGAACGCGAACGTACGAAATAAAGCAGAAAGAGCGTCCGAAATCCGGCTGCAACCCCAAACGAGCCTTACACAGATCATTACGTCGGCCGATCGTGTAGATGAAGTGTAAAGCAAGACACCGGCAAGTCGAGAGGCGAGCAGTCCCCGGTATCGATCGGCCACCGCCGTCATCGTCAGCCACCGCCACCGCCGCCCCCGACCTAGCGAAACTCCGCTGGCTACCGAATTATATAGCTTGGAAAATTGATGTCCGTCGCCGATTCATTTTCAGTCGATTTCACACACTCGCTACCCTCTCTTGCGTCGCCGCCATACCGCCTCACCTCGCGGACAGAATGTGTCCGGAATATAATTCCGGACCCCGATAATGGAGTTAAATTCAAATTACGCCGCGTCTAGCGCAAAAACGGACACGTGGAAGGCACAGCCGGGGTAGCGAATTTTTTCGCGACAATGTTTTAACGTGTGTGGACGGGTTATTTGATTATGCGTGTGGACGTGGGGCCAGAGGGAGAGGCTGTTAACTACCAATCTCGCCCTATCTTTGTAATTCTGTTTTATTAAATAAAAAACCACTTTGCGATAAAAATTCACAATATTAAACAATACATTCGTCAGTCTAGTCATTTTACTGGACTTATATATTGTAGTTTTTCTTGAGTTAAACCTATCAGAACAGCAAGTTATATGAGTTAACAGTAGAAATATTCTGATATAATCTTATGATATGAAAAATCATAAGATTATTTTATGGAAAATCCTTGAATATACTCTTAATCTTGAATGTGAAATAATTTTAATTTATTTTTTTTAATCTAATTTGTCGTATCAGGTTCTTTTGACTTGAGTTTGCTTCAATATTTTTCTTGATACATGTTTCGATATTACTTGCTCACTTCGTCAGTGAATAGAAATTTATCCATTAACTATTGTAAATTCAATTGCTGTTTATTGTTTACTTGTTCGTCTGTCAAGTTGGTTATTATCGATAAATTGATGAATATGTATGTATATATATATATATATATATATATATATATATATATATATATATATATATATATATATATATATATATATATACGAAAATGAACACCAGAACATTCAAATCAATCAAGAGAATGTTATAGTAGAGCTAGATATGTGAACGTGTACGATGTGATGTCTCCATTATCCTTCAAGGGATAAATGTTGGAGAAATATTGAAATCGATGCCATACCTGATGGAAGTGCGAGACATATATGTTTCGTTCTGCAAGGAACTCGTCAGTCGCACCACGTCCATCGAAGTGAGGCAGCGATTTCAACCCCCAAGCATCTTACTGTGACCCCAAGTGGAAGACCGTAGAGTTATGAATACTCCACAATTCCATCTATGGGAATCAGTAGAAAACACCTCTCAGATTACAGACACACCAAGCATCAAAATTTCACATATCTTCTATACCCGTAGGTAGCTACTAAATTGCAATGTCTATTTGACAAATATCATCGAACGATGTTTTTAAATGTCAATAGGTTGCGTTAGTAGTACGCTTGGGGGTTGAATTGTGGAGTCATGTGCAAATGAGACCTGAAACTCAGGTGGTACATGATACATGACGCCGAGGTCCTTGACTAACGAAATATGATCAAGAAGAATGTTATTTAGCAGGAAAACAGAATCGAAATTACCATGACCTCTAAACATACTCATATGCATACATTTTGAGATATTCGGAGTAAGCTCATTTATCCGGCACCAATTATCAAGTCGATCTAAGTCCGATTGGAATTGAATGATATCGTTGGAGCAATTTATGGAGTCGAAGATCTTCAAGTCATCAGCAAACAGGAGGAAATCGCAAAATTTGAAGCAAGAAGTAATAACATTTATATAAATTAAAAATAGAAGTGACTGACCCCCGTGACTGTCCTGAGGAACACCAGAAGTAACTAAAATACTCTTTGATTCAACTTCACGAACTTTAACAACCTAAGATCTGCTAGTAATATAAGATGTAGATCATTCAAGCAAATATCCAAAAAATCCTAAAGATACAAGATTTTGATAATTTAAATGACACTAAGTAGTTTTTCGATTTTCACTACAATTAATTCAAAAATGACAATATCGTTTCGCCAACACAGTGGCTTCATCAGATGTTGGTGATAAACTGATGTTGATGATAAACTCAGTTTATCATCAACATCTGATTAAGCCACTGTGTTGGCGAAACGATATTGTCATTCCTGAATTAATTATAGTTTTATATAAATTATGTATTTAGATTTTCATCAAGTACCGGCCCAATCGATCAATGATACAAGTTTTTGTCTAAGAATAGTATGACTAATAGTATCAAACGCCTTGGAGGAATCAGTATACACCACATAAACTTGGAGGTCCCTCCGCAAGTTACCCAACACATTTTCGACAAATAAAAGTTGGATTACAGTACTTCTTGCATGCAGAAATCCATGCTGTTGCTTACAAATTTTATGAGCGACTTTAAACTTGATATTTACATAAATAAGTAGTTCAAAAAGTTTAAATATAGCGCTGATAATGCTTATGGGTCTATAATTGGAGATATCGGCCCTTGAACCAGACTTGACAACAGGCTTTATATAGCTAGTTTTCCAGAATGAAGGAAAACTCCCGGAAGAAATCGAGCTATTGAAAACCATATGCAGGGGCAGAGGCAAAGATGAACTGCATTTCCTCAATAGAAGCGAGGGAATCTTATCAGGACCAGGCCCTTTGTTTACGTCTAAGGAATCGAGTCTCTGCAAAACTTCTTGTACATCAAAACTTAGACAACCAAGGTGAAAGTTTCCACAGGAATCCAACACAAAACTTTGGGAAGGTTTATGACCAATCACATACGTTGATTGAAAATCAACGTATGTTCGATAAGAAAACATGTTACCTATATCTATATCATTATCATATTCAGTACCATTAAGAAACATCTGCATAGGTAATTCTGTATCATGGTGCTTAGAATTTTCAAAATTCTAAAAGACCTTGATATTACTCTTTAGTGCCCTCTCGGTTTCACGAACAAAAGAAGCATAACAAATAATTGCTAACATTCTGACCTTAGTCTAGATAAACATAAATAATCTGCCCAACAATTAGTCAACTTAAATCTTTTATGGCATGCTTTCTTCTCCAATGTAAGCTCTTTCAGTTCAGAGGAGAACCAACAGGAAAATTTGGACTTTTTTATGCAATCAATATATTATTGCAGTTAAATATATATAAATATATATATATATATATATATATATATATATATATATATATATATATATATATATATATATATAAATATTATATATTTTCATAAGTCCCTCCGAGGAGATGCATTGTTAAAATGAATTGAAAATATCCTAAGTTTCCAATAAGGGTTGTTTACTTGATATAGAATTGAGTAACTAATGAACAAAGACACTAACATTCGGCTCGTTAAAGATTCGAAAATTTCCAGAAACATTTCATCGGGAAGTTCTCCGAAAATGCTACGTATTAGAATTTATGTCACACGACCCGCGTCTTGTGGTAATTTATGGATACGATTCAGTAAAACAATTCAGTTAGAGAATCTGGGCCTTTCATCATACGAAACCTATATTAATGTTTTAGATAGGACGAACGGGAAAGGGGTGAAGTACTATATGCGAACGTTCATTCCACTTTACGCTAACAACTCCGGAAGACGATTTCAAATATTTAACGACTTCGTAGAAACTCTAACATCCCATAGTCACTCGAAAATATTGAATTAGGAAAGTTAGTCGGGAAATGTAATTTATTCCGAGAATATGCTAATAAATTTGGGCGCAGGATATGTGAACGTTCAGACTCAGGGCCTACTGCCGCGAACTGGAGAAGTACTAATGGCGTCGTCTAGCGAGCGCCGGAGACCCAGATGCAGACGGCAAATTTAATATAATGCAATATTTAATATATTATATAGAGAAATTCCCGGTTCTCCGGAGAAATTAATTTCTACGTAATCCAAGACGGGCAGTAATTAAGTAAGGGGTGTGCGACGACGCTCAGCAACGCCATTCGGAGGCTGATCTCACGACAGGGGTGCATTTGAGTCGTATATCACTTTCACGGGAGCATTTATCTCTTCCTTGCAATTTCGATGATTGATTTGTCGAACTGATCTGATGAGTGGAAAGCTTTCCGTTTGGAAACTCGATAGGTGACCCAGGAAAATCGATGTTGAAGAGTGCTTCCATGATTTAATTTCTTATAACACTCACACGACAACATGAGCGACCAAAAAAAAATTGCTCTTGATTTGAACACTAGATGTAGTCATCTTACGGTCGGAGATCTCCTGGTTGAAAACCAGTAAGTCTTTGCGACTTCAAGGGGAGAGTCTACTGTAATAAATTAGCTGATTCATTATTTAACTGGAATAAACATAGCTGAATATATAAGATAATATTAGGGGTGAAAAATTAGGGGTGAATACAATAATGTCATAAAGTTAATATATATTGAAATTTCCTTGGCTTAAATATTATCAATAAACTTAATTTTTAGAAAACACTAAAAACTCAAAAGTACAAAGTACCCATTCTCTTTGAATGGGTAGTTAGTTTTCAATTTAAATGCGTATATATGTGAATATATCAAAGGTGTTTCATTATGAGCAACTAATGGACACAAGTACGTATTTTTTTCATTCATTTTCTTGTAATGAATCCTAGACGCGAGTGCTGCTCTGCGTATACGGAATCCTGAGGATTTACCATTGAATTCGCGGCGAGAAGAAGGCCGTCGTGGAGTCTCCACAGAATCTAGGTCTTCACGTAATCGAAAAATATTCCAATTAATAAAGTGCTCGCTTTGCGGTCAGAATGGAATCCGCTCAATTTCCATGATAATTTTCATCTTAATGCTCAGAGGGTGACTGCAGAATGCCGGCAAGGTGCCCGGTCGGTATTACATATAATTTTGTACCTTGCGAAATGAAAGGATGGGAAGATAATACAAAATGTTCTTATGACGATGAAGAAATTGCAAAGATTTTATGGAATGCATTGATGCTATAGGAACAATTTAGATGAATGTTCCTTTTCGATTATTTGATCTGAAAATGCTGAACGATTTTCATTTGAAATGATTTTTTACTATATTTTTATTTTATGGAATATTCAGAAAATTACCACTACTGACGACTTTCCGATTTGCACAAACCCACGATATGCAATTGTATTAACAGTCAACTTTTAGAAATAATATTTCCCGACCGATTGCACACTTAATTTTCTTCTTTAAATTAATATGTGTATGTTCAATAAACGTTTTGATATATTTGATTGAACCCTGCTTGCCAGTACATGACTCCTAGCGGGTCGCATGCCCAGGGGCAGTTTGTTGTCACCATTGAATGGATAGAGTATATTTTTATTTACACAATATGAACCATATATACATGCAATTGAATTATTTAATATCATACTGAAATTCCCTACTGAAGTTTTTGTTTTCATCATTTCCAGAGATTTCTAGACAAACATATACAATTTCAAACTTTCAATAAAACATCAAACAATTTAATTCATATTTGACCATTTAATTTGACGTTTTGAATCGTTAGTTGAATTTTATTCACTCGTTACGATGAAACTATCCTATAATCGTTAGAATACAATAAAACCAAACTTAAGATATTATGACAATTTAAATTGCAAAAATCTAGTAGATAAATAAATATTTCGCGTAATTTGAAGTGATAGTTGGAAGCTACGTAGGTTATAAAGAGAAAATAATGTCCGCAGAATAATTAAGAGCTCATGTATGAAATGATTTGAAATCATGAAGATAAATAAGCACAGTTGAAACGTTCATTAAGAATCAACATTATAATTTATACAAATCCTATATGCCAAATATCAGTATGGAGTTTATCAACTTTCCGAACTACTAATTAAAAGGTATTAACAACTTAACGATGTATACCATTTCAGTTATATCAACCTTCAAGTACATTCTTCCGCCAATAATATAGCTAATTAAAACTAATTCGTTTTCAATTCAACTGAATAGGAAGACAGAAAATTTATGAATGTATTTGCATTATATGTAATTGCATATATTGCATAGAAATTTTCAACTCTCTATTTTCCTATATCGGTTTAATACTTTTAATTGAAAAACTGCATTCACCATATTAGTATGCAGAGTCGGACCAGGATAATTTCGGGAAGAATATTACTGAGAATTGAAAGAAGTCCCAAACATATGAAACAAAGGACAAATCAACCGAATAAGTTATAAATTTGGACTACTGAAATGAAGATTTTTTTACTTCTACGAAGTACAAAAATTACTGGTGTTTTTTTAGAGGTATAGAACTTTAAATTGCAATAAAACAACGACGGATCATTACATTTTGAATATGATTTCTGGCATATCACAGCCACGGCTGGATCGAATGTAGTCCAATCTGGACTTCCAATTTTCGATGACTTTTTCCAACAATTGTGGTCGAATATCAGCAATAACACGGCGAATATTGTCTTCCAAATGGTCAAACGTTTGTGGCTTATTCGCATAGACCAATGACTTTACATAGACCCACAGAGAGTAGTCTAGCGGAGTTAAATCACAAGATCTTGGAAGCCAATTCACAGGTCTAAAACGTGAAATTAGGCGGTCACCAAACGTGTCTTTCAATAAATCGATTGTGGCACGAGCTGTGTGACATGCTGCGCCGTCTTGTTAAAACCACAGCTCCTGGACATCATGATTGTTCAATTCAGGAATGATAAAGTTAGTAATCATGGCTCTATAGCGATCATCATTGACTGTAACGTTCTGGCCATCATCGTTTTTGAAGAAGTACGGACCAATGATTCCACCAGCCCATAAAGCGCACCAAACAGTCAGTTTTTCTGGATGTAACGGTGTTTTGACATAGACTTGAGGATTATCTTCACCCCAAATGCGGCAGTTTTGTTTGTTGACGTAGCCATTCAACCAGAAGTGCGTTTGGACTGGACGAGAAGTGTAATGGACGTAGTGCGCGATACGTATTCCGCACAAAACCACTATTTTCGAAATGAAATTGCACTATTTGCAAGCGTTGTTCAGGCGTGAGTCTATTCATGATGAATTGCCAAACCAAACTGAGAATAAATCATTTCTGAACTGTTAAATTGGTCGCCATCTTCAACAGTAATGCCAACTTGAAGTTCTATACCTTATAAAAAACACCCGTTATATACCACGCTGTTCGAATTTGATACAGATAGCACTGAATAATTATAGCTGTTACACAAAAACCTTGAATTTTGCATTTACATACTTTAAGACCACTTTCTTAATAGACCAAACTGTTAATTTTTGTTGATGGAAGGGATCATAAATATTACATTTCGAACTAGCCATCTCAAATTTCAGCATTGAGAAGTATGCCCAAAAATGTTTCAAGTAGTGAAAAATAGCAATGGCCTCGTGAATACATTTTAAAATGAACGCCCTCAAAGAAATAATTTAGAATTTATGATACAATCATAAAGAACTCAATTCTATAATGAAATTCTAATGAAATTCATTGAACATTCCTAAAACAGATCTTTTTTTTCTACATTTCGGACAGATGAAAAATGTCGAAGACATTACGGCATTCTGACAATAAGATAGCCGCATAAGGCCAGAAATTTTGTGAGGAGTCATATGAAAGCTTAATGACGGTTAATTATCTTAATAACATTTATATTCGTCAAACTGTAGAAATCTTCGAACAAAACCTTGTCAACGTTTGGATGAAACAACGAAAATCCCGCTTCCAACACAAAACGAAAAAATCGAAACAAAACCGCGCGTGTTGGCTCAATGAATTCGCAAAGTTCTGAAACGATCGCACAATTCACTCGTACACATTACATATATTACGAACATATTATGGGAGTGAAATAAAGCTCGCGTTCAGTTGACGCTTTTAAACCCCTAATACGAGTTATAAAATTACGCGTGTAGTCGCTGATAAAATTCGCAAATTTACAGAACTGCACTCAACGACCGTTATGACCAATTTATTTATGAAACGCGGACACGAAATTAAAATGATAAATACGCGATATGAAATTATAAATGTCCGCTAAAAGCTGCTGATAGCGCCATTCTTGAACGTAACAATACGACGCCGAGATTGAGTGCCACGCTCTTTAGTAGGAACGCTTGAAATTATTACGTTTTCGGAAATTGATAACTGAAAAAAATGAGGTCTTCTTGAGCGTTTTTCCTTAGAGGAAAAGCTTAGAACGTAATTCGCAAAATGCTGCGTCTTCACATTTAATTGTTGATCTGAAATTATCATAATGTATGGATTTAAGAGGCAGATAAAAAGATGATATAAATGACTAAATAACATATTTTAGTAAAAAAGGTATAATCTTCACGCGATGCGAACTCCGATGTTCATCAGGTTCAGTAATCAAAATGAAGGCAATGAATATGAAAAACATGTTTGAAAGATACGATTGAAAGTTTCAGCGATGACTTGTAAAAATTTTAAGAGCGTATTTTATTTATTAAAAATTTTTTTTTACCTGACTTATTAGCCAAAATATCGTTATTTGGACGTTATTCATAACTAAAATTTTGTCTCGTTATTAACCACTGAAATTCAAAAAAATTATACACGAAAAACTAGAGAACTTGTTTAAATGTGAATTGCATCGATTCACATTTCAAATTTTTAATGTCAGGATGGGAAACAACTGTCAATGATTATTGAACTGTCGATAATTGGTTGATAGTTCGAGACTTAAGTTGCGAGTATCGTATTATTAAAAGCACTCGGTTAAATTTTTTTGATAAGTACACCCTACATATCGATTTCAGCCGAATGTATTTTAGCAATTCATATATTTCAAAATGTTTCACACCGACTGCCATTACACTGATAGTTGTACGGCTATTGATTCTTAGTTAACAGATATTATAATATATAAGAAATATAGCAGTTTCATTTCATTTTAGATTCAATCGAGAAAATGGCATGATGGCAAAATAATTTGATTAATTAGCCCTGAGTATTTATTCAATTTAGGCTGCTTTTGATTTTCTTTTGAATTTTCCTTCAAGAAAGTCTTAAATATAAAGCGAATACGAATGGAGTTACATTTCAAAAGATGTTTCCAAGGTTTCCATTGACCAATTTATCATTTGCAAACTGAGGAAAACCAAACAATTTGAGAACCGGCGATATTTTTCCTTGAATAAAATATTTATAGAAACTCGTTTGTGAATTTGTAGTACTGAACACCAATATTATATTTGAACCGTAACGGTATAACTTTAACGGAGAATCAATGATTCCAATGCATCTGTGTTCATGAAAACATAGATATGTATATTTAAGAGACGATGACTCTTTCAAAACATCGATGTTATAGGAACGAAGATTGTGGCAGCGTTCATAAATATCGATGCCACTTTGATAAACATCGATCTTTTTTACTTTGACATGAATGCTATTACGTTTATATTAACTTTACTCATATCTTTTGAAACATCTTGTATCTTACATAAACATTGAATAGTTCAAAATATAACTGTACGCCCATAAAAATCGAGATTAAAATATTGAAATTGAGGAACGATATCATTTTATGTGACTTAATGAAAATTTAAAACCTTCTTTTCATCACTGTTCTCCATTTATTACCGCTTGAGATTTGATATAGTGTAGTAATCTAACAAGAAAATGAGTTTGAAACACGAAAGGAATTAAAAGAAAAGATGAACACGATATACGATTAGGTGGATAGAAATTTTTTTTGGATTCGTCCGAATAATATGTGTCTTTGAAAAGAAACAAAAAATTAAGTTAATTTTACAAAAAATATGTTGAGTAATTATCATTATGACAATAATGTAATGAGTTTATTAATGACGTAAGATTAGACTACGATCGAAGTAGGATATATTAAATACTTATAACAGATGAAAACTTGGATTTTAACGAAACAGTAGTATTCGTTTGTGGCGAAATTTCGAGTGAATTGCCTTTTTGCGAACTCTTGCATTTTCATCAATGCATATAAAAATGTTGTAGTAGCTGATGAAGGTGCAGCTGATGGCACCTCATATTTTAATTATTGATCAATATTGTTGTGTTTTCGGAAGAAATCAAAACTCAGAAAAACAACAAAATAGGGCGATAAAAATAATACTCAACTGTAAAAGGGTTTCTTCTATCAGAATGACATTGAAGACACTTGATTTGACGAATGTTGATCGAAGATAAGTTTTTAATTCCTCAGGTTTGGTATATAAGATAAAAAAATTAGGTATTTCCGAATTATTTGGTAAGTAGACTCCTAAAAGTAGGTAGTGTACACTAATAAGTACACCAGGAATGCACACGATTTCTATGTACAACAATTTCATAAGGAGAAAAAACTGTTAAAAGTCCTAGTTGATGCCATTAGATTGTTCAATGAATTGCCCAAGTAAGTTTCAATTCTGAAAATTTACGTGGTTTTAAGAAACAACTCAAAAAATTTATAAGTGAGAGAAATGTAAGTTGGTTTGTATAGCTGAAGTGTATAGTTAATTAACAGTTGATTTTTTGTATAGCTCTTGAGTCAATAAACTACTATTATTATATATTCGAGTATCTAGAGTATACTGAAGAATTCGATTTCTGATTCAAACATCTGTCTGTTAATTACATTTTATATTAATTCATTTTTCAAATTCTCATTTTATATTTGTTTCAGTTCTCAGGACATACATTATCAATATCTTTTAATTTTTTTCAGTATAATCCGATTAATTTTACCATTAAATTTTCATTTAATCATAGCTTGTTTCAGAATTTGAAATGGAATTTATGAGCAATGGATATCCGACAAAATAGTGAGGAATCTACATTGCCAACACCTTTGAACATACTGAACAATTCTTGTTTACTAATTACACAATTAATTCAACAATGTTCTCAAGTGTTGTGAAGGAATCAATTGTAGAGCACATGTCGTTGTGATCAAATGAGACAATGATGAAGAAAATAAGCGATAAGAACTTCAGTTTTGGAGTGAAAAAATTCTTTAATGAGCTTAATAACTCATCTTTTTCACAGAACAGTGGTACAAAAGAAAAATGAAAATTGAGTTTGCAAATGAAGTTCGTATGGCAATTGATGAAAATTAATAGAAATATCCCCACATATATACTCGAAGTTTATACGTCGATCGCCTAATCATCGATACATCAGAGATAAGTGATACATGAAATTCTTATGGAAATTTTTCTTTCATGAGAGCCATTTCCGATGGGACATTACACGAAGTCCCGATCAGAACTTGAGAAGTTCTTATCTGCATCATACAATGTGGAAATCATTTATTACTTCAACGGTCGGATGGCCACGTACTGGTAATGAGAAATAGTTGTAGTACTTCCCTTTCCCCTAGCCTATATCCTTTCATTAAATACACAATAAAACAATACAACAATAGCCACTTTGAATATTTATTGAAAGTATGTCTTATTCATAAAGCCAGTTTGTTCGTTTATTAATGAAAATAAATTACCCATAAAAGAAGTGGGTACTTCCTGATCCGTTGAAACTGATTTCGTAAGATATTGCCACAAATAATACTTCAAACAATTCGTTTTATTGCGCAATAGGAATAATTTAAATAACGGTATTCTTTCGTTTGAGGAAAGCGTGAATATCTAAGATCGACAAAACGCTGCTTCAATTGGACAATGGACTCAAGTTAGGTAGCTATATCTACTACTTTTCATGACGATCATAAGAAAGAGTGGATTAATACGTTGAAATCTATGAAATTTTGAAAGAGGTGTCACCAGATGATGTTGGACTTTGCCACCAGATATTGGAGTTTGCTTCGTGGAATGAGAAAATATGGAAATACGAATAGAATTACTGAAATCAATTACAGTTGAATATAATCAGTCAACTCTAAAATGGAATCACAAACATTGTACATGTAGATTGCTGTCAGAGTTCCATAGCCCGTTTAGAAGTGGCCCGGATTAATAATGGATATCCAACAAAATTGTAAAGAAGAATCTATAGTGTAATGTGACTAGACCAGCGGTTCTCTCCTCTACAATCAATCACTCTTAACACAGAAGAAATTTCACACATTAACTCATAGACTTCTTTAATCAAATATAGGCCTTCACCATATTTCCATTCACTGACGACAAAACTGTCCCACATTCTCTCAGAAATAAATCACTTAAAACTGGCTAAATATAATATTTTACCTGGCAGAAGTGCATAAGACTGAAATATAAGGTGCCTCCATCCTCATGGTGTCCCCGTGTTTATAGTATTCCATGCTTGGATTGTGAGGGAGATATGACTGAAATGTCAAACTTCTCAGACTATAAAAAGAAGAGTAAATCTTCATAGAAGTGATGTTTCCCCTGACAGGTGTGCTTGGCAGTCCTTTCATCAAAAAGGGGATATCGATTTGATTTGGAAAATTTCAAGGAACTTGATATAGCTGGCAATTATCGGAAAAGAATATTTTTGGAAATGTGCCTCATAAACTGTTTATTTGTATTATACATCAATGAGGTACCAAGGATTTTCTCTGATAGGCATGATAATTTTTTTTGGCCAATAATGTATGCTGCTGATACCAATTTCATTTCTTCTTCCGTTGATATTGGTAATTTTCCTCTGCACTGGAAAGAAGCACTACATACTTTTGATGATTGGTGTTGTTTGAATGGATTGATTTTGAATGAGAGTAAAACAGAGTGTATAGCTTTTTCCCATGGTCGGTCACACATCATGGTTCCTTCTGAGTGAGTTCAGGGAGTCCCTTGTTCAGGTGGGTAATCGTGTTAACTTTCTTAGTATAGATCTGACTCCTACCTTGGAAGAAACTCGGTGAGAGGCTGAACTCGGTAATTTATACCTTTCTCATTCTCAGATCACAGGTATCTACCTCTATCTTGAAGGGCATTTACTTCTTCAACTTTCAGTCAATGCTTTCTTATGATATCATTTTTTGAAGGAATTCATCGGCATCAAGGTCAATTTTCCTCATTCAGAAATCTGCGCTCAGAATAATACTAAACCTTGGTTACAAGGAATCATGTCGAGGTCAATTCCAAAGCATGGGCTTCATGACTTTGTATGGATTGTATATTCACATATTATTTATGTTTGTGTTAGGGCAGCACCAATATTTTCAAAGTTACAAAAATGACAATAATACTAGGAGTTTTTCCATTCTCTTATCCTGTTTACTCTAGCAGTTTGTGTGCAGATGGTACGAACTACATGGCTATTAAGCTGTTCAACTCGTTACCTAAATATACCCAAAAAACCTGAAAATTTCAAGATGTATAAAAGTAAAGTTCACGAAATTATATTGAAATGTGAACCTTACTCAATAGAAGAATTTCTAACGGGAATAATCGGTCTTGGGAAGTGCTTGAAAAATGATAGTTCATATTTAAAGGAGATGTAATAAGAAATACTTGTCTGATAATCACTCACTGAACAATTCTTTATTCGACTAGTTTCGCCTTCTTGATAATGCTGCAAAAGGCGAAACTAGTCGAATAAAGAATTGTTCAGTGTTTGAAAAGTAATTTATTTATTGCAATTCTCGATATTTCGACATTTTTTTTGTGTTTTCTTCAGGAGAAAAAACAAAAAAACAAGAATTAGAAATTATGCAGTGAAGATAACCTAACAAACATTTTTTTATAACAAACGTCTCTTATTTTGTTGCCACTTATTCTCTACATGTTTCTAAACTGAAAACAGTTCAGCGACATGTAGTGAATGAGAGAAGTGTAGTGAAGATGTAGTGAAGAATGAATAAGGCAACAAAATAAGAGACGTTCGTTCGTTAAAAAAGTGTTAGTTAGGTTATCTTCACTGCATAATCTCTAATTATTGTTTTTTCTCCTGAAGAAGACACAAAAAAGTGTCGAAATATTGAGAATTGTAACGAATAAATGAGTTTTCGAACACAATACCGATTATTATATTAAATTGAATTGAACTC
Organism: Henosepilachna vigintioctopunctata; assembly: GCA_030704895.1. NCBI lineage: Eukaryota > Metazoa > Arthropoda > Insecta > Coleoptera > Coccinellidae > Henosepilachna > Henosepilachna vigintioctopunctata. The sequence continues at coordinate 235,705 of JARQZJ010000148.1, read as the reverse complement.
TTGGCTTAATGTTTCACGATTTATTTAACAATATGAATAGTCAACATGTTTCGAGCGTTAGCTTATCTTCAAGACTAAACTACTATAAGGAACGTACAACAAATTTATATCTATACAATGGATGTGAGTAGGGAGGATAATTGAAAATCTACTTGTTCATTTACGATTTCTTCTTTTCTCTTCCAAGAACTGCTTATTTCAATTTCTTCCAAAGATATATATTACACATTTAAGAAAATGAACACTAGAACATTCATACGAAAAGTTCAAATTAACCAAAAGAATGTTATAGTAGAGCTAGATATGTGAACGTGTACGATGTGATGTCTCCATTATCTTTCATGGGATAAATGTTAGAGAAATATTGAAATCGATGCCACACCTGATGGAAGTGCGAGACATATGTTTCGTTCTGCAAGGAACTCGTCAGTCGCACCACGTCCATCGAAGTGAGGCAATGAAATCGTTGCCTCACTGCAACGATTCAAGCATAAAAAAAAATTGTTTTTTTTCATAAAAAAGTTCCTTGCAGAACGAAACATATGTCTCGCACTTCCATCAGGTGTGGCATCGATTTCAATATTTCTCTAACATTTATCCCTTGAAGGATAATGGAGACAACACATCGTACACGTTCACATATACTAGCTCTTCAATAACATTCTTAAATATTTCATTCAGTGCCACAAGCACAAAAAAATTTCATTTCCTCATATATATATATATATATATATATATATATATATATATATATATATATATATATATATATATATATATATATATATATATATATATATATATATATATTATACTTCGATAATTTCATCATTTTCATCAGACGATTCAAGGAAAATCGACTATCCTTGCACAACAGCTGTGGAAGAAATATTTTATTCATTTATTCATCTGCCAAACCCGCGATAATCTCTGCCGCAAATCCCCAAAAACTCCTAAACAGCGTGAATCCAGACCGAATGCAAATTTCGAAGTTTGTGGCTACGTGGGATGACCGGGCGGTGGTGCGGAAAGGGCGCGTGCGGCTCGCGTGCTGTCAACCTGCGAGCGCCGAAATTCCTGTTAACCACGATCTGTCCACTATCGAGGTTTTATTTCCAGTTAATGTCGAATTTTACACTAGTTCATTGTAATTTGAACCTGTTTATCGCTCCCGCCTTTCCGTCAGATTAATTTGTTGGCAGATAGCCATGTGGAAACACGGCTATTCGTTATTTATATCGGTAGGTAGAAGACATTTTAACGAAAATTGGTATAAACATTAGATTGTGCTTTGAAAGAATGTTTTCTTCAATATTTTTACTTGAATTAGGCATACTATCAATTCTTCATTGCGAATTTATATACGAGTTTCTAACGGCCAAAGAGATTATGTCTATCCAGTTCTCGAAAACAATACATACACAATGTATAACAAATGAAGATTGACCTTCACAAAAACAAGTGCGAATGAAAACTGAGTTTCAATAGTGATATTAATTTTTTCTAATGATGAAGTCACTACTTATATTCCAAAACCCTTTCAACTCACATATACACAACTGAAATATATATATATTTCAATCCAAAGTAGACACTTTTGGCATATCGCTTAATTAGTAGCAGCTGTTGACACGTGTTTCGAGCTTCTTGGCTCTCCTCAGAACGACGTAGCCAAGTTCAAGTTGTACGAATCTGGAGATGAAAAAACAGAAAGAAACAGACACTCCACTGAAGGAAGTCGACACATTTCAGGCTATCGCTGCTACTAATTACGCGATATGCCGACAGTGTCTACTTTTGATTGAAATTTTTCCCTGCGTTGAACATTATTCATATATTGTATATATATATATATATATATATATATATATATATATATATATATATATATATATATATATATATATATACATATATATATATATATATATATATATATATATATATATATATATATATATATATATATATACATGTATATATATATATATATATATATATATATATATATATATATATATATATATATATATATATATATATATATATACTTATCATTCATATTTATCCAAGATGGGTTACTTTCTAAATTTGTTAAAACATAAACTTGAAATAGAAAATATTTTCTGTTTACATAAAATAATAATAAGGTCTTCATTCTCCAAAAGGTATAACACCTTATCACAGAAGCTAATAACATAATGATGTTGAATAATAAAAATAAAACTTAATAAATAAAATGAAGAGAAATATAACGAAGAGCTCAATCTCATCTGAAAAAGAAACTAATAACTGATAAACTAATAAATGAAAAAATTGAATGAAATATTACGAAGAACTTAATCCAATTCAATTCATTTCAGTCAATTTCCCTTTTTCGCATATCTGCTAATAATAACTTCTATGGAGTCAAATTGAATGTCACATTTATTAGCAACTATATTGAATGTAAACTCCATAAACCAAATGGTTTATTAAGTAGTTGATCCTTGGAGTCTCTAGGTGCAATAATTCTGTTGTACGAGAATTTTGCATAGGTACACGAAATTTCAAAGCGGATAAGAGAGGAGAACAATCAATACTTTTGTGCAGTAATTTTTACAAAAAGTTCAGTGATAAAGTTTCTCTCCTGCTCTGCAATGAAATTAAACTGAATCTAAACTAAAGAACCTTCTCTGAATGGTCTCTAGATGGCGTTGATGGAAAGTATAAATAGGATGCCAAATCATGCTGCCATACCGCACCTTGCTACGGATTGAGACATTAAATAGTCTTATAAATTATGAGAAATTATTGAAATATTTGCCATTTCGTATAACGAATCCTTATATTTTCGAAGCAGATGAAACAAGTTGGGTGATGTCTGAAATGAATGAAAGTATCTGATGGAAGACTAAACCAAGATCTCTTACCTTATCAGAGATATTTTATTGTTTATTATATTTTCACCAAGCTTATGCAGAAAGAACCTACCTACCAAAATAAGGCCAATTGAAAACATGCTCCGATGAGCCTATAAGAAAAAAGAAATATATTTGGAAATCGAATTAGAAAAATATTTTTTTATGAATATAAACTCGTAAGCTATATTCAAGGTATCAGTCTCAATCAGATCTAAACTGATATTAGACTAAATTTCACGGGATTAAGCAGGTCCCACAATAGTCCGAATTACTGGTTTTGGAAATATTTCAATACTCTACTTCGAAAAATCCGCACCATATCGATCAATGAGTAAACGATCTAACATGGTTTTCTTCTGTTGATTTGAGCACATAGATTATTTATGTTTTTTTTGTTATTTTATTTCATATTAAGGCTTGTGCAAAACAATTATACAAGTTGTTGCACCAATAAACCAAACTAAACCAGATAATTATTGAGTGATTCATTAAGATGATATGGGATTCATTAAGATGATATAGGACTGGAATATTAATTCAATAGATTCGACATATTCTACAGTCGAAGTGATTTCCAGTTACTAAATGATATTCTTTAACATAAACCCACAATTTCGGGGAGAAAATTAGTTTCTCCAAAATGACTAAATTAGTTCCGGCTATATACAATTCTAGTATTGCACACGAAGATCTTTGCCGAGAATAATAATATTTTATTGTTTCATGTGCAGGCAATAAAGTTTTGTATCCATATCTGCTCAAAAAAATACAATGTTGGTAGTTTTTACATTTTATAACGTTTTTCATTGCAAAAATATACAGCACAGTCGGGGGTCGTAAAGCCACAGGGATATAGACTGCAATTCTGATCGGGGGTAATGGAAAACAACATCCAATAGGCAAGAGTGTAAAAAGTTTTCATATAACATAATAAAAACCTGCGTCATGGCCGTTAGTGTTCTACTGTACAGTCCCGTAATGAAATATTTTGCTGACCCTGTTATACTATTTTTAGGAATGATATGCATTTACTTTTTGAAAATATGTCTCAATAATTCTGAAATAAATTTTCTCATTCGTCTTCGTTTTCCTCTTTTAGTTAAATTTTTCGAAATTATCACTGTTTCAATGAAGCTATGGAAGTTAGTAGACAAACTTGGGTGTAGATATTTTTGGGAAATTTTATAATGAAAGTTCCGTTGACAAGTGATTGAATTTACAGTAATGATGATGAAAATCTAGAGAAAACCTTCAGATGTGTTATATAAGTGAGCAAAAAATCAGAAAATACGAATAATGGCAGTAATGATATAAAAATTCTGAGTTCAAGTTTTTGATATCAAATTATATTAGAATGTCCAAGATTGAATATTGAAAGACAGTTACATCAAATCATTCATAACAGTGTTTTTTATTAAAGTATTATATATATATATATATATATATATATATATATATATAATATATAATATATATATATATATATATATATATATATATATATATATATATATATATATAATATATATATATATATATATATATATATATGTATATATATATATATATATATATATATATATATATATATATATATATATATATATATACATTTATATCAATTGAAAATAATGCTGTACTGGTAATACATAGGTAAATCCATGGGATGCACAGCTAAACAAATGGCGCACTAATTGGTTACCATTTTTATGCCATCTACATTTCGATATCAATGATTATCTGATATATAACGATGCAATGTTTAAAGTTATTAGATGGTCATAAATTCTTCAAAACAGACTTCACAAATATATTCTTTTTTTATCTTGGAATTTCCTCAAAAGAAAAACTTACCAAAGATTCCAACTGCTTCTACCTGACTACATCAATACAATACATATACCTACGAGTATACAGTAATAATGCATTTGCAAGCTGTACTTATAAATGTTGAAAACATTTAGGTATTTTTGGCGCATTGAATTCTCATTCAATGCTCAATTTCAGTTCAGTTCACAATTGGATTGTCATCATTATTACCTGGTCTAACATCTGCAAATATGATGAGGTAATTGTGACAAAGACATTCAAGCTTTTACTATTGTTCACTGATTTTTCTAGAACATACCTATTGTATGGAAAGCATTGCAACTATTGAATTCTATAAACCAGTTTTTATGAGCATATTTGAAGTTTGAAATTATATCATATTTGAACATCAAAATATGCTCTTTTTATCAGCATATTTTGGATACATCGTATATTCTGAGACAGAAGAATATTGCTGATTAGCATGTCTATGTCCACTAGACCCAACTAATTACGAAAGTGCATCTTGAGTACTGGAAAAATAAGATCAATGAAATATTTGTTTTGCTAGTTTGCGAAAAAATTCTACCAGTCTGAAAGAATTCCGAACTATATTACATGTAGCTTCACAATATGAAAGAATATTTGGAATATAACTGAGAATGACGGAGATTTACTGAGATTATATATATTTCTAGATATTTTGGGAGATTTTTTCTGAAGAAAGAATGTGAAGGACATAGCGGCCGTTTTCAGATTATGTTAACAAACAGAACCAAGGAGGGGCACATCACATACGTAAGTACATATATAGTGAATTAATGAAAGAAATCCTTCAATAAAAAAATGTATTGAAGTAGATACACCAATAGAATTGTCGAAAATATTCTAATGTGTTTAGTGAAGTACAACAAAAATTGTCACCATGTTTTCTCGAAAATGTGCATTTTAGGATAACTGAAAATATCGTATTTTATCAAAATAAATTCAATGAACGATGAATCTATTCTGTGATAGTTCATATTTAAATGAGAGGTAATAATAAAATAAAAACTTGTCTAAAAATCACTGATTCTTTATTCTTGATAATGCTGTAAAAGGCGAAACTAGTCGAATAAAGAATTGTTCAGTCAGTGATTTTTAGACAAGTTTTTTTTTATTATTACCTCTCATTCGTATTTTATCCTTCGAACAATTTCTATTGGTTCTTCAAGTCAATAAAAGGAAAACAAACCTTAAATCTCATGAATTTTTTTAGGCATCAATCACCATAGTGAAACTAGTGAACTACAGAGAACTCAACTGATTTTGGAGAAAACCAAAATGTTTTAACAAAATTTAGGTAAATTTTCTGACTACAGATCTGGCAGATTCCCGTATACCGAAGGTTTGTTTATAAATGTGATCATATTGTAAGTTATATACGCGTAATGACGTATAGTAAAAATGAATTTAAACCGTTTGCCTTAGTTAATTTCATCGGACCCGTATTTGAGACACTTTATTGACACATAAAAGTGTCTCAATGGGTAAATTTTTAACGCCCGCATTTATGCCACGTAATATCAATGGGCATTAGATTCGGTGAGTTATTGTTCATTTACACATGCAGTGTGTTGTTATAAACATTACACGGTCGGTTCTTTGATTTTCCCAAACGGCATTTATCAATTCAATCGTCGAATACGTTGCAACATTGTTGGAGGGTTGAAATGCACATATTTACGACTGCAATATTACCGATTTAGCCACCATATAACAGCTAAAACGGGGTTGAAAATTTTAGTAATCTCTGTTTACAATGAATCTCGTCAATATAACATAAAGTAACTAATGTTGAAATGAGGTTTTAACAACTACATATGATAATAGTAAAAATATCAAAAAAGAAATAACATCGAAATAAAAATAGGTGACATACATGAGAAAATGGAGAAAACAAGCAATTTTTTCATTTTTCATTATGCTAAGGGTCGAATATATAGTAAAAATCAAAATTGATTACTAATATTAGACTAACGCTATAAATTGTCACAAGTATTAATATACTTAGTAAAATCAAATGAAATGAAATGCCTTAAAGTATGATTTATTCATTCAATTATAATAATACGGAATAAGATGTCTGACAAATTATCTTATACATAAAGCAGTGTTAAACCCTATTCATAAGAAAGTTAAGTAATTAAGGGTGCCAATGATTTCTACCGAATATTATCAACATAAATTCCTCTTATATTATTATGATTCAGGAAAATATGGATAATTTCTAAACTGAAATTAAAAATTTGAGACGTCAGGATTCCTATTACAATTCAATTCATGTAAAATTTATAGGTTCCTGATCTTTAGGAGGATGAGGAACTGAGGATGAGTTCTGAGGATGTAAGAATATTGAAAATAACAGAAAATGAAAAAATATCAATAAATAAAAAGAAAGAAACAAATTGCAGAAAACGTTCGAATAGTGCTCAATTCCACATTTGATATTTTTATAGAGAAAAATGAGAAAACCTTGAAAATCAGTTCAAATTCTCGAAAAAATTGAAATTGTAGTGGTAGAAGTGAACATTTCAAACCTTGAAATTAAAATACTCCGCTAATTTCACTGGGTAAAAATACTGTTCTAGTGAGTTTTATACTAAGTGAAACTTGAGGACAAGTGTTTTAATTTTGATTTATTATTTAACATAATGTTTTAACAAGCGATAAGCGAAACCTCCCAATCATTTAGTTAAAGACTTATTCATTGGACCTTTTTTAACCAAAGTGATAAGAAAAGAGTGAAGAAAAATGTGGATTGTATTTGAAAAATAGGCCCAAAAATATGATTTAAATTTCGGAAGAAATTATATGAATAAAATCTCATTCTTCTAATGAGGCCGCATATGAGAGTAATTACGTTAAGAAAGGGAATAATTGTGATGAAAGAATGCGATTTTCGATAATTCTGTCCTACTGATTTATCTCATTATGAATATAACTCAACCATTTGACTTATCTCTTACACCAGCGCCAGCGTGCATACACTGAAACAATCTATTAATTTCGTAGAAAAATCAAGAAAATATTGGTCTCAGTACTGCTCCTTGTGGTAGACCACTGCCAAAGCCATTTCCGGTGTAAACATTTTTGTGGCAAAACATTCAAATAAAGCTGACTATGGCGACAATATATAGACTGAAGCGAAAATCCTCCTCTGTTCGATTGATGGAAATTAAATTCCACAAATCCATTCGGACGAAATCATTTCCATACATATCATACATTGGGAAATTAACGTTCAACTTGGAACTACGAACAGATTGGATTAATTCCGATTCGTACGCGTAAATGACTGGACCAATCGGATTATTATACATATAAAAATAATAAACTCGTAAACGATATAAATTCGTACAATTTCAATCAGGTCTAATAGGCCAATAAAATCGGGTAATTATAATAAATAATTGCGAGTAACAAAGCCGTCAGAACTAACAGAATATCATTCCATATTTCGACCGCAGTAACACCGTTGATTTCAAAGTATCGGACTGGCCCCATAATAGGGGAAATTTACGGGAAATAGAGAATTTATTGGACAACTGAAATGGAAGAACATTATCAGCGTTTCATCGGCTAAACGAAACCCAATTTAAGGTTGTTATTATTAATGAATAGGCGAGTGAAACCTTTTTCTAATTGCTGATGAACACCCTCCAATAAAATTCCTTGTGAAAGTGTGGAAAAATGGAGAGTGGAATGTATGCAAAAACTAGCTCTGATATGATATGCAAAAAATTGATAAAAATGGATGTAAGCTGAAAACATCGAAGAAATATTTCACAATTGTTTGATAACTAAAAAACTGTGTATATATGACCGGCCCCTCAAAATTAGAATGGAAAGACAATATAGTGAGAGATCTTTAAATATCGACATCATAGCGAAAACACGACAATTAATGAAGAAAATTTAATGATAAGAAATAACAATTAATCGTAATATTCTACTTTATTCGCACTGTCGAATTGATTAATTACAATGGTTGGTTGTTAGTCAAACACTTTGAATGATATCTTGGAATGAAATCTCTCTCAATGACTTTTAAATCAATTAATGATTACATTTGATATTTTTAGCAGAAAAAAGACCTAAAAATGGAGGAACTTCATTTATAGCTGACGTTTCGCTAAAAATTGTAGCTTTTTCAAAACTTTGAAATAAATTGTTCTCACTGAATGTCAGTTGACACCAAACGAATTGATAATAATTAAGTAATTAGCGCCGAAGTGAGTTTAGTGCTAGTCGCCAAGCAGTCGAAATGGCTGTAATCTACGAACTTTAGTAGTGCACTTCAAATGTATATAATTGTAAAGACTTATTTAAATTGAATATAAACTTAAATTCAAACAATTGAACTTATGATTTACACTTTATTCACTCGTTTTGTCGTTATCATTATTTTTTTCACACTTTACTATCATTAAACATTTCACACTTTATTATCGTTATTCACTAATCATTATTCTGTAAGCATCTGAAGAAGTCGTTTAAAACGACGAAACGCGTCAGCTATGTAGTGAATAAAGTGTAAATCATAAGTTCAAGTGTTTGAATTTTAGTTTATATTCAATTAAAATGGATTTACATCAAGTAAACGCCAACACCATTAAATACTTATTTAAATAAAGTTGTTCATAATAAATGTAGTGGGTCATACATCCACATAACCCCAACATTGGCGACCCCTAATGTGATCGACACAACGATCAACTATAGTACAGAGGTAAGGACAATTAGTTTGAGTTTTGCCAATCTTTTCGTATTGGTCATTATTCAATATATATATATATATATATATATATATATATATATATATATATATATATATATATATATATATATATATATATATATATATATATATATATATATATATATATTGAACCAATTACCAATTAGACATTGTAGATGCATGATTTTGTTTATCCAAAAAAACTTTAATCATGATATCGATCTGTTATCAGATGTTTTATGGTATAATCATATATGTACATAATTTCCTAATGTGCAACCTGAAGATAGCTGGAAAAATAATACACGCCATGTTATTTAAGATGTACCAAAATTAGTTCAATAATAATTAAATTCATTTAAAACTAATGTCATCAATTTCTAATGTGTGTGAATTCATAATAATAACTCAACTAATTGCTTTCATTGATTTATTTTTCATAGGTTGAAAACTTGGCCGGGTAACTTATATTACATACGAGTATATTGTTTCTGTATTTCTCTTGTATATGTACGGGATATACGAATAGAAAAGAAACCTGAGATATTATCAAACACAGACTTGACATTTAAAGCTACTCTCTGTCCCTTTGATTATTCAAATTCATGAAACTGTCGGTTCCCATTACCTGACATTAAATTTTTGCACACATCACATGAAACGTATATTCGTGCGATTATGTACTTCAACTATTGACAGTAGCGGAATGTTTTAAATTGAATAATTTCTTATTGCCATGATACAGTAGCGTGCGTTAACGTTTGAATACATCACATATTTCACCTACACGATTCGTTAACCACTCGTGTACAATCGTTTACAACATGACGTAACCCCTGTTTGAATTATGTATGAATTAGGAACTGAATTCCAGAAACGAAATACCGAAGCCGCCAAATGGTCATCGGTCCCCGGGCGATTTTTCAGGGAATATACACCAATGATCTTGCATAAACCTGCAGTTATTCAAATAACTCTCCGACGGGGACTGTAACACTTATTTCCCCCGATCCGTTGATCTGTTTCGGTCCCCAAATGAAGATGAAGTATCCACGTACGCTTCAACAGCCGCCCCGCGTTCTCGCAATGTAGCACGGAATTAATCAAAGTTTAAGCTCTGTTATAATGTACGGCGCCTATACGTCAGCATTATTCCTATTTTACAGCAAAACTCAATCAGGGACTAATATATTAGAGCTGTAAATTGGCAATCAATGTTTCCATGCATATGTATATATGAGTGTGGATGTGTATGTTGGAGGAAATCGCAGGTATGTTATGGCCAGGACAGGAGCAAGGGCAGATTGTGTAAACCATGCTGCCGAACGACATTCTGAAATATCATAATGATACTAAACATACTTTAATCAGCAACATATATTTGTGAAATTACTGGAACTGGTATAGAACTCGTATTCGTCGCAAAGAAGAATGAAAAATGCTTTGAATAATGATGATATGATATGGCTGACTAAACATAAAAAATACTGGATCTCGTTCATGATACAAAATATGATGCAGAGCTAACTGACCACACCAATACTCATACTAAAGATATATAGACCAGGGTCGATAATTTTGAAAATGGTAAAAAGTGAAAACAAATAATAATAGGATGAAACCCATTAAAAAAGAAAGAGAATATAACAAAAAAGAAAGGAAAAATAAATTACGGGCGATCTGAGGTCGGGAAGTGGAAGGAGTGAGTTTTAAGGGTAAAAAACGGTGTACCTCGATTTCCGGCAAAACTACAAGTCCCATGTGAAAAAATTAAAAGACAAAGTTGTAGGTAATAAAGAGACCAACAAGTTTTGTCATCACACTTTTTTCACATAACCTCAAAATTTATGTGAAAAATTCAAATGATCAAGTTTTCTGTTTTTTATTTTTATCTTATGCAAAAAAAAATTTTTTTCTCACAAAATTTCGTAAAAACTTACCTTTCTATGTCCTAAAGACAATGTAATTTTTTCGATTAGAAATATTTATTTTTTCACCTTTCACCTTTTCACATATTTTTTTTTATATTTTGACTTTATTATTATAAAAAAAAAACCATAATTTTCAGTCAAAAATTTTCGCGTCAAAATATCAGCTTTTCAAAAAGTCGGGGAGTTTTTTGTTCGTTAAAATCTCTTTTTTCCGGTAATGTAAATATATATATATATATGTATATATACATTACTATGGTAAATGTTAAAAAATTGAAAATTAGGGTGTTTTTTCGATATTGAGTCAAAATAAGGTGAAAAAATAAATATTTCGAATCAAAAAAATTACAGTGTCTTTAGGGCATAGAAATGTAAGTTTTCACCAAATTTCGAGAAAAACAAATTTTTTGCATAAGATAAAAATAAAAAACCAAAAACTTGATTATTTGAATTTTCCATATAAATTTTGAGGTTATGTGAAAAAAGCGTGATTATAAAGGTTGTGGGTCTCTTTATAACCTACAACTTTGTCATTTAATTTTTTTCCATAGGACTTGTAGTTTTGCCGGAAACCGAGGTTCGCCGTTTTTTTTCCTTGAAAACTCACCTCTTTGCACTTTCCGACCTCAGATCGCCCGTAATTTATTTTTCCTTTAATTTTTGTTATATCCTCGCCCTTTTTTAACGGGTTTCATTCTACTATTACTTTTTTTTGTTTCAAAAATTATCGACCCTGGTTCAAAAGTATAACTATGGGAATAGTATATTGCTATGAGAATTCGAAATAAGACTACGAAAATGAAGGTATTACTCTGATTTGTAAAATCGATGTAATTCTTCATCAAAAATATATGAATAATATACTTAATAAGATAATGTAAATGAAATAAGAGCAAGAGTAGAATGTGGTTAGCGTTAATAATATAATGTATCATGATAATGATTGTTAAGTTTACTGTTTGTATTCTGTGTCCCAGAAAACACAGAAAAATCTCTATATTTATGCAAATACATCTATCAACAAAATATATCTTGTTTTTGTTGAATATCTTCTCATTCATTCTTGGTGATCAAAAAACGAATCCAGTCATAAAATTTATCAAGAAAAATTCAAGACAGTGATCGTGTCACTCAATATCTTCATAATCATACTCAACATTTGAAAAGTACATTTCAATTTCTTTCTCTATTTTCAGGGGAAGAAATCGACTTAGGACAACTCGATGTGTCATGCCTACGGCGTGTCAGTTTAATTTCTAAGTTTCTCTGAAGTTGCTGTAACAGAAACTATTCATGGTTTGTTTAAAAAGTAAATAGCTGAACTTATTTCTGTCCAAGAGTTCAAAATAGAGCCGCTGAAAATATACATATATATCGAAAGCACAGTTCAGAAGTGAACAATTGTTGAAAACATTTTATAAAGGACAATCAATTCATCATCTCTATCATCCCCATATTATAAATATTCATCAAACACAACAATATATTAAAACAATATAATGTGTTCCGCTAACACTATAGATTTGTTAATACAAATATATAGTGTTATGTAAAGGATGTATACAAACTGAACAGAACAATCGAAACAACCAACTAATTTATCTTCATGTATAAAAATGTTTTTTTCATCAGGTGAGCAGAAGTGTTAGTTTCTTTTTCTTTCAAGGATATATATATAGTCAAAAATAATTACTGTCATGTAAGAGACACATTTGAGAAAATGACAAATTTGAAGAAGCTGATATTATATTTTTTTCATCTATTTTATCTCGTAAACACTGTACATTATTCATTACATATATCGTTATTTTTCTCTTATATATGTGTACACAAACATCCACACCTAATTTGGACTTCGTACCCAACCCATCTTCTTCTGTGCGGCACATATGTCACCTAACATATGTGCAACAGAAAACTATTATTAAACTATTATACTACTAAAACTATTATTATAGAGGTATCGTTACATTATTCTGTTATTCTAAAAGAGATGTGTGTGTGTGTGTGTGTCATTTATTAAGACTTTAACATAATATGCCATTCATGAGTTATATAATTGTAACCGGTGTTTATAAGTGGATAGTAAGCTACTCAATTGGACTAGAATCTAATCCACTTGAGATCTTCTCTAAATATCTTCACACGTAGTGTTGAAGATATATAGGTCACTCAATTTAGTCACACAATTAAGACTCTCAAATGTCTGAAAATTTTTTGGAATGTTTCTAACCGAGAGGTTCATATAAAAAAAGTTTTATTTCCAGCGCAGCAAAATTGGCTTAACAATTGAAATTAGTTGCATTCGGAACGCATTTCTTTTCCTTCTCGATATGCAGTAATATGATACAAAGAAAAAAATATGTAAATTGTTGTTTATGAATTAAATATGATTAGATATGATCGTTATGAGTTATTAGTACACAGTAATATCTCGGAATAAACTTCATCTTTTCTTCAGAGAAATGATTCGAATTACACGCATATTGTATCATCATCTTCACAAAAGCGATTATTATTATAATATGCCATGATAGTTCCGATGGTTAATTATGTATATGATGAGCGAAGTAAGTGATCCTGGGATTACTTTCGAGTTTGTTTGCAAACACCGACAAGCGTTACGGTAGCAAAATGTGAGGGCTACTACAATAAATGTTTATCGCACAAAATATTTCACATTGTCAGTTGAACGACGAAGAGATGTTTTTCTAGACTTAAGTATCTACATTCAAAACATGCCGATATTAAGACAAACTATCTACATAATTGATATCTCGTAAAAGGTGCGAAATAAATATAAAAATTAATATGAATTGGAAAATGAAATCGATGTAAAGGCAAGGTTACCTACCCGTTTTCAGCATTGAACAATTCGAATTATGAAATTGAATAAATCATGTTATAAAAACTATAAAATTAAGTATTAACACACTCGACTAAAGTTTCACTGAATATATTAAAAACCCTACATATGTTTCGGGTGGTTAACTGATATCATATTCAGTGAAACTTAAGTGGGTTAATTTTCAATTTTTAGTTTTTAACATAATGTTTCACCAAGAGATAAGCGAAACCTTCGTATTATTTATGAAGTACCTGCCACATTTTACCCAAATCAAATTGACCCAACGAATCAAATATAAAAATGCAAAATTACTCGGGAATTCCATAGCATTTTATTCATTATCGTTTTAGAACAAACTATTATCAATAAAAAGTGTTCGATGAGTATTCCATATATGTGAAGCTAAGTTATATAACGAAAAGTATGTTCAATGAGAAATTACGAAGATATATTTTTTTAATGAAGTGGACCTACAGTTTAACGCCGGTTCAAATCATAGACAAGCACAAACACCTATGCTTTCAGCGGGGCTCGAATCCGAGTTCTACCGCACCATAGTCGGATGTTCTATCGACTATGGTGCGGTAGAACTCGAAGACATGACAAGCGAGTTTCTAGTTATATCTTCGTAACATACACTTATTAGTCCAAATACGCAAATCGGTCACTGTTCATCATCTAAATTGCAAATAACTGCTCGAGGAATGTATTTGGACCTGAAAACAAAAACGACAGCACCAATGCATAGTTGCAATCAAATATACTGAGCTACGCCAAAGGATGCCAATATGTATTCAATTTTAAGTGGGAAATCCGGATTTTGTTTTGTCTCAATCGAACAGATTGGAATGGCATTATAATCATTTTGAAGAATGAGGTTGCAAAGTGCTCTCATCAGACATGATCTTGTTGACCAAGATGAAAGTTTTGCCTGTCTTCTCTGTACTCTTACTTTAGCGTTTGGGCCTATCGAGGAGGTTATCTAAGTTCTAATTCCGGGTAAGACATGGAAGTTTGTGTCCACGAGCTTAATGGTTATAGAAAACCATATATGATGGGTAATGCACAGAGTATATAAGACTAAAAACAGAAACGTCTTGCAACTGTTGAAGAAAATAATAGTAAATGTGAGGCAAGAATTTGAAAGAACAAGCACTGGATGTTAAGTTTCCTCATTAAATCAGTATTGAATGATTTGGTGATGAACCAGATTCATTGCGATGAATGATTTAGCATTATAAATATAATTAAAAAAATTTCATTTCAGCAGTGTAGCAATCTATGTTACTTCGCTTGTAAACTATTGCTTGTGATTTGTTAGCTAACACATATTTGACCAACGGAGGCTATATATGTCTCATTTTCAGAGTGAAATATGTAACTAGAAACTTTATATATATGTCGAGAGATGTTTTATACTGTAGACTACGAATAAACAATTCAGATCGAAGGTGCACGACAAGATATAGGGCTCCGACCCTGGCAGCGAGGTTTTTCTAGCACTTTGGACCTAATAACAGCAAACGCTAGATTGCATCGTATATTAAGCAACATCCAATATAGATGGGACAGTTTTAAAATCAAATTTTCTCTATCTATCACGTGTACGGTTTATAATTTCCAACATTAATACAATGCACGGGATGCTAATCTCCAATAACCATTCGCGCTCTGGGATTTGATAACACACCAGGCGATTCCGCTGCCGATTCCGAATTCGAATACTCCGCGGCCCCCTCCCCCTGCCCGAAGTTGGTTCCGATGCCGCCATGTTTATTTGTTTTAACGGCAATAGCAAAGCGCACTCTGTACAAGAGCGTAACCCATTTCGTAGTTCCGATTGATTGAGCGGTTCGAAGCGAGAATTGGAGGACCTGCTGCAGGGAGCACAGAGGATTAACGGTCTTGATAACTGCAATGCCGAAACCGCACTGATATGATGATAATCATATAAACGAAATCAGAAGTCCATTAAAAGAAATTCATCCTCCATTTTTGAGGAGTCATGAATCTGTTATGGGCGAGATGAACCAAAACCTCAATTTTGAATATCATCAAGGAATAAAAAAACAGAGCGGTAGATTGGTAAAGTCGCTTTTGCCTATGGTCTGCTCTATCCACATATTTCAACACACTTTCACCATTTTCTAGCTCACTCATCGAATTCATTACTCTAAGAAATTATTTACTCTCGTCAAAATGTGAAGGAATTGATATACGGGTAACAAATCGAAAAGCACAACTGAAAATAAACTACTGGTAATTCTTGAGGATCGCATCTTGATTGGAAAAAATAGGTACTGAATATTTTACGAGTAGGATTCATGCCAAAGATTTTGTAATTGTATTAAATTTTCGAAGCAACTGAAAAAAAAAATAAATAAACTTGTGCATCAAGAATTATATAGTTATTTCTAGTTAGCTTCGACATCGAAAGCACCACGATTACTTGAATAGAAACTGACTAAGATTGAATTCTCGCTTAACTCTTGGTGAAACATAATTGAATATTAAAATAAATTAAACTCTTTGATTAATGTTTCACGATTTATTTAACAATATGAATAGTCAACATGTTTCGAGCGTTAGCTTATTTTCAAGACTAAACTACTCTAAGGAACATACAATAAATTTATATCTACACAATGGATGTGAGTAGGGAGAAAAATTGAAAATCTACTTGTTCATTCACAATTTCTTCTTTTCTCTTTCAAGAACTGCTAATTTCAATTGCCTCCAAAAGGTCTAAACGTTCTCCTTTATTACCTGCGTGTAGGCATTTAGTTTTCTCAAAATCTATGAAGTGATTAGAGTTAATGAAATGGTCTGAGAATCCGGTTTTATTAACATTATACAAAATCGACCTTTTATGTTCTTCAACCCGAGTTTTTATTTTTCTTCCTGTTTAGCCGATATAAAACGCTGGACATTCATAACAAAAAATCTTATAAATCCCGCTTTTGTCTTCAACATTTGTCTTTTCTTTATTATTTACTAAAAGTGACTTGATATTTTTTTTGTTGGTACAAATGGTTTTTATTTCTCTCTTCTTTAATCTTTCGCAAATTTTTTTACTCAGATGAGGTATGAAATTAATAAAATGATATTTTCGTTTGATTTTTATAATTTGAGATGGATAAATTGAATTCAAAAGAATTTTCCGTTGCATTTTTCTTATAAGATATATCAGATAATCTTGGATTATCCAATATATCTTTAAATATTAATTGGAAGCAATTGAAATAAGCAGTTCTTGGAAGAGAAAAGAAGAAATTGTGAATGAACGAGTAGATTTTCAATTATCCTCCCTACCCACATCCATTGTGTAGATATAAATTTGTTGTACGTTCCTTATAGTAATTTAGTCTTGAAAATGAGCTAACGCTCGAAACATGTTGACTATTTATATTATTAAATAAATCGTGAAACATTTAGCCAAGAGTTTAATTTATTTTAATATTTAATATGATTAGAAACTATTAAATGTTCGTAACTTCAGCAATTGGCTGACGTGAGAGACATCTGAAGAATGAGTTTCTTCTAGTCAATTTGATTGATTATAGATCAATGGTTGAACTGATTGGTATGGATGTAAGTCATATTTGAATATAGCATGACGAGCAAACTCAATCCTAGTGGTAAAACGCATGAAATTAATAGCTGACTGAAGACCACAAGCTTCATTTCATGAATGAATGTTGCAAGTATCAAAGGCTTACAAAAATGTAATTGATATTTCTGAATTGAAACTAAGCGTGAAAAATACAACATAAATGCGAAGCTGCAATACAGAAGATACTGCTGAAATGCTGCAAGAACTGTAGAATCGAAATATGTTCTCGCGTGATGAAATTTTCAGTAGTTACACGAAATATAAAATTACGCTTTTTTTCAGCTTATTTCGCAATAATCCGTAACAATTATTGAAACATTAATATGAGTTCGTCCTTAGAAGATAAAGCTTATTAGTTGTATCATTTAGTATTTCTTCAACGGCAACGAGTGCAAACTGTAAAATAACACAACTATGTCGAAATGCTTTTGTATTTTAGTTGGTAATTCATAACCGAATTATTATTTCAAGAGAATTTTCGAGTGCTAGTACTGTGAAATTATCAGTTAAAGTCTAATTAATAACTGATGAACACATTCGAACGAAGTTGAACTAACTTTTTGTTGAAAGCTCCATTGTTTTTCACAATAAGACTGCAATTAAAATCTACAAAATATTCAGTTTGAAAGCTCTCGATTCCTTTAGTGTATATTGAAATGGTTCATAGACAGAAGATCAAGTTAAGACTTCTATTTCGATTTAACCATATTGTCCTCCTGATTTATTCAGGCATACAGGAATTTATAAGTTACAAATTTTTGAAATAACAATTCTGAAAATGCCCATTTATTAATGAATGGACATCCATTAATGAATTCTTCATATAATTCAATCGGTTTTTGATATTGTGTGATTCTGAAAGAAATAATATTTCACTGACCCTTGGTAACTAAATATGATGTGCGAGTGTTCTTGAAAATTGTTAGATCCACCTAAACAAGATGTCACACATATAATAGGTAGAGAATACCCCAACTTTCTACTTTGATTTTCAGTAAAATATGCATTATTTTCGGGGGAATACTATTGACAAAATATTAATGTAAGATCAGAATAATTATTACTAAGACAGTATAGAATACAGAACAAATCAGCAGGTGCAGCGATATGAAAACGCGAAATCACGGGCCTGGCAATTTGCAAAGCATATCATACCGCCCATTAATGCACTTATTCAAACAGTACACATCGCTGCGAGCATTATTCTGAAAATATTCAACAATAATTGCTAGTTTTACGGGAAAATCATCCAGTTCGCATGGTATCCTCCCTGCAAACTTCACTTAATATCATTCTTCTGCAACTTGCAAATTGTTATTTATATTTTAAGGTTACCCCCTCATTATTTTCGTTAACTCCTGATCGACGTAATACAAGCGAATCGAAATTTGCATTTTTGCAAATATCAACGGTTGCTTCTCTGTAATAACCGTCTTAGGTCTAAGTGAAAAGATGAGAATTATAGTGCTTGCTTATGGAAAACCGGACTTTTTTCCAGACTTGCCCGCAGGAAATTACCAGGTAGCCGACAAGTGGAGCTACAAGAACAATATTCTTACAATTTAAACGAATATGGAATCTGATTGCGCATTACTGAGCAATAGTTGCAGAAGTAATAAATAATCTGATCACCAATTGAGCGTTTCAGATTGAGTTTTCTCGTGGGGAAAGAGGTTGCAATGAAATATTGCCCTAGCAATTGGCGAAGTGAAACTAGAATGCGGGCGTTTCGTTTACAATTACATCGATCATCATCAGGGATATTCATTTCAACTTAAATAAGGAATCATAAAGTCTCAGTAGATGGTCAGTGTAGTTACCCTAAAACGCCGTACTGATGTTGGTGGGTTCGATTCCCGCCGTGTTCTTGGAAAGTGTTCGGAATCGGCGTTAAACTGTAGGTCCAACCTCCGTTCATTCATCAGAATACTTTGAAGTGAAATGAAAATTAAAAAATATGTAGACTCGTGAGACAATAATGGAAACAACATATAACGGAATGACAATTAATTCCAATAAAAACTGAGCAGCACTAAGCAGTTGACAGATTTTCAAGTTTTGTGGCTCCAATCAAAATGACAGAGCCATGTTAATATCGCACTAACTTGAAAATACAATATTCAAACGAAATCCCCTACAAAGAAAAGAGACCATTTGCGGCTTCCGTATGAAACTCCGGATTCTCCGGATTGTGAAATGTGATTTTTGCTTGACCATAGAGTCACCCTCCATGGAATTTCGATACCGCGAATTTGAATGAACAATGCGAAGGTTCATCACAGGAGGAATTTTGAAATTGAATCAAGATTTATAATTTTGTTTCGTACAAGTATTTAACTATACGTTTGTTCGAGTCGGTTCACGGTTAAAACGGCGCAAAGATATGGAGCCACAAAGTCAATTACTTGTGAAATCAATAATGATTCAATCATCAGTAATAATGAAAACTATTGATTAGTCCCCATTACACTGAAGAAGTCTGTGTCTCAATGTTTACCAAGAGGTATCCCACGAGTTCTTTCTTATTTTAATAGTTGCATTCTAAAAGAAGAATGGGATAGGGTTGAAGGGTGCAACTGGAGTTGATACATTTCACGTTACATTATCAACACAGTTAAAACATTCGACTGAGTATATGTACTCAGACTCAGGCTTACATATAATGTTCTTTCTTTTTATATTAAGCAGATTTATGTGCTTAAATGACAACGGGCAAAATCATAGATGGAATTGGATTAATAATGGTGAATCATAGATGGTCAGCATACTTTATCTATGCCATCGGATGTCAGTGGGCAATTTACTGCCTTATTGAATAGGAAGTTGAAGCTGAAGCCAAGGGTAGGGCTAGTCTGCGCCCGAGTTCGTTTACTTGACTGCTGAATTAATATTAATTTAGTTATATTGTAATATAACGATCGCATGCAACGAGTGCATTGTGTGTATATTTGCCAAGAAAGGGAAACAATAAAGTCAGTCGGAGTATCTCAATGGAAACAAACGCGATTTATGACTACGGTTTATTTATATGTGCCCGTCATTAGTTGATTATTCATCCAGACAACTTCACGAAAATAGATTAATTTTATATTTCAATGAAATCGTTCCGAAACTTACCACGTATGGAGATATTTGCTGGTAGAATCGAATTCGTTTCGTGATAATATGAAATGAAATGAAAGTTGTTGTACGAGGGTCTGCTGGAAAGTTCCTGATCACGGATATGTGACAGTGGTATCGCTAAGTAGTACACCGGAAAGAAGATGGCAAAGATTCAATAAGTACACATGATTTTACTGCTTGTCTAATCATTTTACAGTTTAGTTTGATTGAAAACATGAGAAAATGATCAATTTCGATTATAATTTCATACAAGTCAATATCGTACGACCCAATGATGTCCCAAGCAACTTGAGATTGTAAGAAGGCTTCCCATGTCGAAATTTCTTTGTACCATCGGCAGAATTCGCTCATTTCTCCTTTCTAGTTATTCATTTTATGACTTACTGTTGCCCAAAGCAAGACCAAGACGAGACTTAGGCAGTCTTCGTCTTGGTCTTGCGTTAGTGAACATGGTCTTGCTCTTGGTCTTGCATAGTGAGTCTTGGTCTTGGTCTTACTGCAAGAGTCTTGCAAAGTCTTGCAGTCTTGCAAGTACATGATGGATTTTGCTTTTTATTCAAAATCACTTCAGATTCTCGGTCAGTGTAACACGGTCGGAATTTATAGCTTGTCTAAACATAAATGATGATGATAATAATGAAAATCGGAACAAAATTTATAATAGAAAAACGGATAAAAATGTCTTTATTTGAAAAGACGTAAGTCGTTTTCCTCATATTTCTAATATAAAGAATAACAGTTACTTGAGTTCAATAAAAAAATAGAAAATTTACCTAAAATCCATCATTATTCAGGACGCAATAAGGTATGCTATGCATCTTTCATATGGACGCAGCATAGTTAGCATTTGATATATATATATATATATATATATATATATATATATATATATATATATATATATATATAAACGTATAATAATAATAATACTTGTATTGTATAATAATAGTACACTCGTAATCAACAGAAGTTAATGAAATGTATTTGATAAAGTCAACGGAAATTAAATTAAAATCAATTGCAATAGTAATATGAAGTAACCAAATGAAAGAAAACCAAAACTCAAGTATTTTATATTACAAAGTCGTATAAAAAAGATCAAATGTAATAAACTGCAAGACCCCAAGAGTCTTGTAGCTCAGTCTTCTTCTTGTAAAAGTCTTGCAAGGTGAGTCTTGCATTCCATTAGGCGGTCTTGGTCTAGTAAAAATGCAAGACCAAGACCAAGACTGCAAGACGTTTTCGGCAACACTATATCATATTCTCATGTCTGGAAGTTTGAATTTTATGAAAAAGGTATTATTCAATTGAACAGATTTGTTTTCACTTTTTTCCATAATTACCTCAATCGATAACAGTTTCTAAATCCACATAACCTGTATTTCCGTTACCACATTCAATCATCTCGGGGAAACAGAAATGTGTTCACCAATCGAAAACAATATTCAAGCAGAAATGCGAACACATAATGTACAACTTTAATTACCAACAATAAAATTTTATTTGTTATTCAACCGCTGTAATATGTAATATGGCTCACATCCACCGAGACCCAAAGTTACCATAATTCTCAGATGTTCACGTGAACTATATACGCGACAGAACATTAATTATAAGTTGAGTAAATTCAATATAACATTCTCTCGACGTCATCAAAATGTTGAATTACATCGGAATAAGGTACGAAACGACAATGCGCCATGTCGCGCAGTTCCAGGCCCCGGTGGTGTAACAACTTCAATTGTAATGATAATTAACTTTTAATTATAAGTTGCGGCACGTGTGTAATGCCAGAAATACCCAGCTTTCCGTGCATCGAAAATAATAAGTCTTCGAGGATATGCAGCGGAGAGAAATTGGAAGGATTTGATTGGACGAAATTAAGGGCCCTCCAAGTTATGTGTCTAAAATTATTCCTTGAATTAATTCCTCTCCTATGTGGGACAATTATTGTTACACGGTGCATAATTAATTATATTTTGCATCTATTTGAGAATAAAGGATTGAATTTATTAGGTATTAGTTACGTATGGAGTTAAACTGGAAAAAGTTTGCACTGGTGCTCTTTCCAATCGTTATTCATTATCATTTGCTTGTTATTAGTTTTTATGTCTGTGTTGGTAAGAAGGATAGTACTTAGCAAGAAGAAGGTTTCAGTGTTATGTTTGTAATGAAGGCTTTGTATCGCCAAGCACATGTTGAGAGATTAATCGCCTAGACTTTCGGATTAATACCAATTGATTTTTAGACAGTTTGAAAACATATAAACAATAGGACAAGCTTTTTATGCCTTGTATGATGGTATGCAATTAGAGATTACTACAAAAAAAACTATTTGCAATGCCGGATTATCTGGAGATTTATGCATTGGTTGCCTAATTCCAAAATTCTTGAAACGTCATGGTACCGGTGCTTAGCTGAATTTGTAAGGTATTCACTTCATGAAGTGAAATAGATTTGGATAGAATTCGATTGATGACCTACTAATTGGGGTACTACATTTACTCTATGCCAACGTTTAATTATTGATCCTTCATTAGGTTTCCGAAATTGAACATTACCAAACACTTGGAAACCTTGATAAGGAATAAATGTAGTATTCAAAATGCAGTGCACCCTCATTTTCACATATTTTGAAATTTATTGTCTCATTATATAAATATATATATATATATATATATATATATATATATATATATATATATATATATATATATATATATATATATATATATATATATATATATATATTTATATAATGAACATGTTACATTTGAAATGTAACATGTATATCTCACACGAAATGGTCCTAAAAACGATTCATTGAAAGAGACTCATGCATTATGGTTTATTGGGAGTAGTGTTGCCCAAAAACTCTCGCAGTCTTGCAGTCGCAAAAATGCAAGACCAAGACCAAGACTTACGCAAGAACAAGACTGAGCTGCAAGACTCTTGCGATCTTGCAGTTTATTACATTTGATCTTTTTTATATGACTTTGTAATATATAATACTTGAATTTTGGTTTTCTTTCATTTGGTTACTTCATATTACTATTGCAATTGATTTCAATTAAATTTTCGTTGACTTCATCAAATACATTTCATTAACTGCTGTTGATTACGAGTGACTTTGTAATAGATAATATTTTATTTTTAGTTTGTTTTTTTTAGTTATTTTTACTATTTGTATTAGTATTTTGTTTATTACTATCTCAGTTTATTTTCGTTGCATATATTCGCTTATATTCTTTCGTTTGTTTTTTTTCGTCAAGTTTTTCTTATTTATTATTATTTGTGTAGAATTTGTCATTCATTTCTTCTAATTGAATGTGTATATGTGGGGAATACATGTATAATTATTATTATACGCATATATAATATATATATATATATATATATATATATATATATATATATATATATATATATATATATATATACATGAAATGCTAACTATGCTTCGTCCATATGAAGGCTTCATAACATGCACTATAGCGTCCTGAATAATGAAGGATTTAAGGTAAATTTTCTACTTCTTTTATTAAACTCAAGTAAGTGTTATTCTGTTCATTAGAAATATGAGAAATACGACTTACATCTTTTCAAATAAAGACATTTTTATTCGTTTTTTCATTATAAATTGAAATTTTGTTCCGATTTTCATTATTATCATCATCATTTATGTTTACACAAGCTATACATTCCGGCCGTGTTACACTGACCGAAAACCTAAATTGAAATTTTGAATAAAAAGTAAAATTCATCAGGTACTTGCAAGATTGCAAGACTCTTGCAGCAAGCCCAAGACCAAGACTAAATGTGCAAGACCAAGACCAAGACCATGTTAACTAACGCAAGACCAAGACCAAGACTGCCTAAGTCTCGTCTTGGTCTTGCTTTGGGCAACACTGAATTTGGGAGTAAGAGCTCTCATAAAAATGAAATGGAAAGCAAGTGAATAGACTGAAATATTGAAATTTCTGCAAAACTGATCGAATAGTCTAATCTGGTATCTGAAAATCGTTTAGATGTGTCAAGCTTTTGGAATTGAAAATAATATCCTATCATTTTTCCATGAATAAATTATTAGAATAAAAATTAAATATCTTCTCCTCGTTCTAGTAGCTAAGTATCAAGCGAAACGATAACTTCTCCGAGAGCAGCGCCTTTCATCTCCCTCCTTTTACGTCTTTTTCACGTTGTCATAGAGTCTGATAAAAGAAATGCAATAATCTAATTTCCACATCTGAATTTCCTATGCGAATTTTACATTTTTATATAACGGGGAGAAACGAAAACGTTCCTTTGTCATTTTCTCCTTCTCTAATTTCATTCTCAGGCTGAAAAGTGAAGGGTTGGCATGCTCTCTTATTATTCCATTTTATATTTCGTTTTCTTGTTGTAGTCGAGTACGTTCTTTTTCTTCGGTTCTGATATTTCTGCTTTATGCAAATTATCGTAAAATTCGCGAGGTTGAGAATTGAATTAGAATAAAAAGAGATTTTTCTCCAATGTAGAAAATTTATCTCAACTTTTGAGGGCGTCGAAGCGATTCCAGCCAAGCAGAAATAAAAACTGGAATTTCTGTGAATTTCTTGAAATTTTATACGTGAAAAAATACTTACAGTTCAAGATAATGAATCGATAGAATTATATCATTGGTGTACATACCTGAAACAAAAAGGAATATTCAGGAATCATATAATGAAAAACTTAACAAAAAATAATATATTTAAAGCAAGATAGAATATGAATAGATAAGCAGAAAATATTAGAGAAGTTGACAAATATTTGCTCGGCTTGGTTTCAAAAAATGTATAACAAATACTTGACAATTGTTTCGGGTTGTTGCCCCTTTTTTGAAATTTAAACTGTAAAAGTTGAACAAAAGTTTAACTTTTGAAAATGAGGTATCACCTCGAAACAATTTTCAAGTATTTGTTATAAATTTTGTGAAACCAAGCCAAGTGTTTTTATTTAATATATTAAATGTTTCACCAAGAGATCAGCGAACATTCAATCAATATTTGCAATATTAGTGCTTTGTAAGATGAATTTGATTATAAAATACTATGGCAGTGTAAGTCGGCGAAATAGTGTGCAGACTGTTGCAATCATGTTTATGACTATTAGGACACTATATTTTTCGTTAAAGATATCTTTTTATTCTCATTACCTATTCGTATTGAATTATCATATTAAGAACATGGAGGTTTAAATTATTTCAGGGTATTGCTAAAACGTCATTATTTATATTCAGAACCAATATTTTGAAAATAGAAAAATTCTTCAACCAATGACATGACACATAATATGCCCTAAAAATATATATGCTAAGAAAAAAATAGCAGCATCGAGACGACATAAAATTAATGCATATGTGCTTGAAATGGGAACGAAATCTTGAAGAGAACCCTAATTCAACCATTAGCAGCATGCCAAAAAACCAGATGATCCTGAACCATCAAATAAAAACTCATTGAAAAGATCAGAAGCGATACCGGCTTAGTTGAAATGACGGTTATTCATAATATTGCAACACCAACAGGTAGGTAACCCGTGTATATATTTACTGAAAACAATAAGTGAACTTTAGTTACAATAAAACAAAACGCAAAAACTGCACAGGGCTTATGTACACCTGGCTCAGTAGTCCAACCTGGATACAAAAAGGGCACTTAATAAAGTATGAAATAATTGATAACTAAGAATAATTAAGAATAATTGAGAACTAGACTCGCAATCAAATTCTAATTGTCCTTGAATATCTCCAGAATGTAGTTTCAGGAATAAGTTCAGCTGGTAAAGGATATCTGCATCCGCTGAATTAAATTTAAGTAACAAATGAGAAAAATTTGAAGCTGAAATATTATCCTTGATACGGTTTTCGATGAACTTAACCAGTGCAACTTCAGATTTCATAAAGAACGTGATTTTACGCTTCTTGGTGTATAATATCGATATAAATGAAATATAACATATTTCTGCAGAGTTCATTAAGATATGCCCAGAACAATCTATCAAGAAAAGCTTATTATCTTCGCCTGCACGTCGGAACAAAGCACAAAATGAATAGATACATTATACAAACAACTCGAAGTAAGGAGAAATTTATGTATCCACTTTCCCTCATCTTAAAGATGAAATTTGTATATTTTGTTATAAATTATCATTTTTATTACACAGAAAACCCTAATCCGGAATTTATTGCGAGGAATATTAAATTATTTCGTTGGCTGGAAGATAATAAATATGAGATATTAAGGCTAAAGACTCGAACATTTTATCTTCCTATATTTTTATTTTTTGAGTTAAATGATTCTCATCGCTCAACATCCGCACATAAAGTTTGGCTATTAAAGATATATAATACCGTTTTTTGATAGTGTTCCAAACAGTGTACGTAGAACATCTAGGGCTTTCCGTTATAGGCATCTTATAATTCCTTTTAAACATTAAATTCCTACACAATAGGATGATGAGAAGTAGAACGTTGTACGAAAACAACATTTCAACTTATATTTCCATTCTATAATTTACTATAAACAATTGGAATAGTGTAGCTTCTTTGGGAGCCATGTTTCTTATTAGGCTTCTGAAACTAAGAGAAGACATATAGGTCTCATTCAATAACTAAACAAAAATGGACAATTAATTGCAAAATGAAATTCAACAATAACGGGTATGGAAAAATATGAAATATATTCAACAGAAATGAACTTATTTGTTTTAACATATGTACAAAAAATACGTTCAATTATGAAAGCTGGAATTTCATATTTAGATATTTCTTAATCAGGTTGTCATTATGAACATTTTGTCCGCTCCGAAATTTCGCGTTCCTATCAAAATTCTCGTACAACATAATTATTCCACCTAGAGACTTCCAGAACCAACTCGCTTATACAATCCCCCATTTGGTTTATGGAGTCTACATTCAATAGAGTTGCTAATAAATGTGACATTCACTTTGACTCCATAGCAGTTATTATTAGAAGTTATGTGAACAAGTGAAATTGACTAAAATTATTTTAATTAAATTGAATTTTTTTTTAATATTTAATCTAATTTCATTATTTAGTTATTAGTTACTTTTTTAGTTTTTTTTAAATTAGATTGAACTTTTCGTTATATGTATTTCTATTCATTTTATTCATTTAATTATTTAGTAATTATTCAACATTATGTTATTATTTTCTGTGATTTTGTACTATAACTGTTGATAATAAAGAGCTTGATAATAATAGTAATAGTTTGGATTATTTTCCTTACAAATGCGAAACTTACCATATTAATAGTTCAACATTTTCGTACATAACCTACAAATATCAATCAAGTGAACGCAGCATAATTATAGGAAAAGAGTGGCGCCTAACTTCCATCCTCGATAGACATGAACATTTGCTTTCATTGGAATGCGCATTGTATTTCTGAAGAAGCTTATGGACTTGATTATGAGAACAGATGACTGAATCTGCACTTGAAACTACTGAGGAAAGTGTGAGGGTACAAGTTTATCACTTTACACTTTAGACATCAAAAAAATGTCTAGAGTTGCTTGAAAAGAAATTAATTTCGTAAAATTAATGATCTTTTCATAAGAAACTGTTCATCATGGTGAACTGGGATTTCATTGTTGGGTATTCTCTATACAATATGAAGAGAAGAAAGAGTTCAACAATTATGGCTTAACTTTGAACGATCAAAGCACCATTAGGAAGTCCAAAATGAAGCGCCAAAACTATATCAACCAAACGTCTTATGAACATAAAATGTCATGAAATTATATGAAGAAATGTTATGAAGAAGCAATGGAATTGATGTGAAGCCCAATTGAGACAAAACGTCCAAGAGGCTTATGTACACCTACTATGCTGTTCGAATTAATCGAGACAAAGGATAAAAATCAATGTTTTTGTAAAATCTCACATTTTAATGAAGTAAATACATACAAAATAGCGTAATTCTTCATATTCATATGAAGAATGTCCTCTTTTCGCAGAAATAACCTCTTGAACTCGTCTAGGCATCGATTCCACTAGCGTAGCGCAGATTTTCTTCAATTTGTCATTATGAAACCACACCTGAATTGCATCCTTTTTTCTTTTGTAGTGCAATCCATTTTTGCCAGTCGTTTCTTTAAAATATTACATAAATTCTCAATGGGATTGAGATTAGGTGAATTCCCCGGCCAATCGAGTACTTTTATTTCATTCTCACGCATAAAGGCCTGCACTTGTTTGGAATTATGGCAGGGAGCCACGTCGTGCTGAAATGTTCCATCAAACTTTTCCATGAATGGGACAATCCTGGTGCGCAATATTTCCATATATTTCACTGAATTCATTATCCCTGTTATAGGAGCTAATCATCCAGTGCCATTGGTTGTGAAAAAACCCCAAAACATTTGTTTCGAAGGTTGTTTTACTGTTTGCTGGATGTGATCAGGCCGCAAAGTTCCCCCATCACTTCGTCTAATACACGATTTGTACCCTGGAACAAATGCCAATGCCAAACGTTTCTTCATCATTTTCTGCCAGCCTCGAGCAGTCATTTTCGCACAGTTGATGTGCTCACCTCCACACCAGAAACCATTAAATCCCTTCGAAAATCAGAACAATTTGTGTGTTCTTGGAGTAGTTTTGCGTTTGCGGTCACAGTTTCCTTTTCTTTTTGGAGGCGATGAGCCACTTTCTTAAAATGTTTTTAAGATAAAGCTGGACTTTCCCACACCAACAGCTTCAGCTATATTTCTTACTGTCATTGAGGTGTGTTCATTGAGCGCGATAATTTTGGAACGCTTCCTCGGAGTGATATCCATCTTTGGAGAAGACAATACAGCACGTATCAAAATTGAAACCACCAACTGTCGCACCGGTAGGCTCACAACTAATTTGTTGGCGAGGTAAAACCGGTCAGAATGTAAATGCCAAGGTCGAACCCTCATGTCACTTCAGGTAGTAAACAAGCAGGTGTGGATATGTTTGGGCCACCTTGGTACTCCCATACTTACTACAGTAACTCTTACTACAGTAAATCAAGAAAAAAAATGTTTGTTCCAATTAATTCGAACAGCATAGTATATAATAAGTGATCCTCAGAAGCAGAACGTGAGTATCTTACAATATATGCCTCACAGTTTACTTAAACCCAAATAAAAGGTATAATTGTATAAGTGATCGATGTAAATCACACACGTGATAATATGAGAAACAAAATATAAATGAACGAAAGAACTACTCAAATATTCAAACAATTTAGCTGGCAATAAAAAATATGAAATTACATACGAAGGTAGAAGAAACAAATAGAAAAAAGATGGAGCAACAAAAACGATACAACTGAAATTAGAAATACGTAAATATTCAAAGAGTTCAGCTGATAAAATACGGAATAGACATATACGAAAGAGTTGA
This sequence comes from Henosepilachna vigintioctopunctata, assembly GCA_030704895.1. Taxonomy (NCBI): domain Eukaryota; kingdom Metazoa; phylum Arthropoda; class Insecta; order Coleoptera; family Coccinellidae; genus Henosepilachna; species Henosepilachna vigintioctopunctata. The sequence goes on along the minus strand of JARQZJ010000148.1, from coordinate 205,282 downwards.
ATAGATCGATACCTTTTCCCCCGTTACACATATTGCACATATTATGTAACGGAGGGAATTTCAAAACATTTCCGTGTGATGCCTGGAGATAAAGGAAAAGAGTGCTCGTTTTTCTGTACAGACGAAGAACATGAAAGTTTAGTCTACTTAGCAAGTTCGGACAATCAATAAGAAATTTCATAAAATGAGAAGTTTCTGATTGAAGAAAAATTAACATGCTTCCACAGGCACGAAATTGATATCTGCTGGCTGCCCTTTTCTCGGCCTACATCACGATCTGCAGCGTAAAAATCGATTCGTCCTTTCCCGTATGACCTACAACGAGAGTTCCTTCGAGGGCAATGTCGAAACAACAAAGAATTTTCCGTCGGCGAAAAACGGAAGTGACCAAATAGAGAAAAAGATTACCCGCGATCAATTTCCTGGGCGATTTCTCCGTGGCCGGTCATTTGACCGACTCCTATCGCAAATGGAACATGAAACAGACGGGAGCGAAAAGTACCTCTAATGATATCGCGAGCGTTTCTGCCATTCTAATTTCCAATTAAATATGGTGGAAGCGTTTCATAATTTTTAATACAGATCAGTATCGCATTAATAACACGCTTGTCGGACGACCGACGCGGTAAGCCGGGGGCGGGGGAGTGAAGTAAATTCTCGGTTATATACGTAAATATGTATTTATACATTTGATAAATTGTGAGATAAAACGGTGCATTAGACCGGGTTGGAATTATACCTATTCTCGGGTTAATTGTTAATCCATAATTTCATTTTTGCTCAAATCGAACACGTAATATTTAATAGTTACCGTAGTGATTCTGTGACTACGTATTACATGCTGATCTCATTTTAACTTTGTTCCATATGATTACCATATTTAGAGCGTAATACAAAGTCACTTCCTGTGTATTCAAGTTTCAAATAATTAGCGAAAGCAAGCTGACATTCTTGAGTACAGAATGCATATTAATCTTAGTAATGAAAGTAAGCAGATATTGTTTTCTATTTTATATTTTGCATAATATGGAAATTAGATGAACAAGAATGATCAAAGTACAAGGGGCATATAGGCAATACTGAGAGAAGAATGGAATATTTATTTTGTTAGTTTAAAGTCTAAAATTTTCTTATGACTATATATAACTTATGATATATTATAAATATTTTTTTTCTAATCTCGTTTCTCATTGCACAATTTGTGTTGCTGTTCACAAACGAAAATTTTTTCTTTCTTTTTCTTATTGTTCTTTTCTATATGTCTATTTTGAAATACATTAGGAAAATAGAATTATTGAAGGTAATGAAACGTTGAGAGAAGGCTTTCACAAATTATGAGCGTCCATTAATATCAACTTCATATTGTTACAATTTTCATTCTTATTTTATCATTTCTTCATATTCGCTATCAGACAAAAATTGTAAACCTTGAGAAGGGTTGATCGAAAAAATAGTATTTCCATTTGAATTTAGGCATTTATAATGAATTTCCAACAATTTTATGATGAATAGTTGGAAGAGAAAATAATTGCACCCGATACTTCTACAGAATTTACACTACAAACGAATGAGCAAATTTACGAATTTATCACACACACACACATACTTATATATATATAAAGAAGATACAGAGTATTGGGGTATGCGGCAAAAAATGAAAAAGAAAACTCTTTAAAGTGAATCCAAGCTTTCGGAAATATTTATTTCCATCCTCAGCAATCTACAAAGAAAGTGTCACATCATTTTCACGAAAAGTAAGATGAAATAAACATCAACTTACACTTTTTTGAGGTTGGTACTAAAACATGTTTACACAATTTGGAAATGGAGTTACCGAAAGCAATGGTCAAAAAATAATTAAGTAAAAACAGAGAGAATACGTAAACACGACAATAATTATTCAGTTTATTTGATATTTGTCAAGCTGTCAAGACACTCAGCCACGTCAACGTAGATGTATCGTGGAAATTAGTTGCTACCAACCGATGTTCAACTTATCTAACATATCGTTATTGTTTAATATTTTATAATACAAAATGTGCAAACATCTTTTAGTACCAACCTCAAAAAAGTGTAAGTTCATATTCATTTCATCTTACTTTTCGTGAAAATGATGTAACACTTTCTCTGTAGATCCCTGAGGATGTAAATAAATATTTCCGAAAACTTGGATTCACTTTAAAGAGTTTTCTTTTTCATTTTGCCGCATACCCCAATACTCTGTATCTTCTTTTCATAATAACATTGCAATTTATATATGTATATATATATATATATATATATATATATATATATATATATATATATTTATATAAGGAATGAAGAAGTTTCTTGCGGTGAAAAGTATAAATGTGAAGTTGCGGGCTATAATATATATATATATATATATATATATATATATATATATATATATATATATATATATATATATATATATATATATATATATATATATATATATATATATATATATATATATATATATATATATATATATATATATATATATATATATATATATATATATATTTATATATATATATATAAATATATATATATATATATATATATATATATATATATATATATATATATTATATATATATATATAATATATATATATATATATATATATATATATATATATATATATATATATATATATATATATATATATATATATAATTTTTTTCAATGTTAGTGAGTCACTGCGGTTATAATATTTCGAATCATTCTATTCAATTCTAGTTCTGTACAATTTTGGATAAAATTCTGAGAACTCTTATCATTTGTGTAATTTTCCCAACTCTTTTGCTCCAGTGAGTGAACTTGCATTGAAAATCATATACGAACTTGTTAAATAATTTCTGTATGACGCTACGTTCGTTCAATATAATTTATGGTGTGATTCATCTCAATAGATGACTAATTTCAAATAGATTACACCATTGAAATTGTTCTTACCGGTGTGATCTTTAGAAATAATAGGTGTAAGTCGAAATTATAATAATGATTCATTTGTTATTTTGTTCGTAGTTGTAATGAAATTATAACAAATAGTCCAACTCAATGAGTAGTTTTCATTAGCGTGTTTCATACGTAATATAGTTCATTAACCGTATGTGGGCGAAGTAGAAAAATATCATTGCAGAAGAAACCATGAATCGTTCGACTACATAAGGTAAGGAAGATTCGCACAGTGTATCAGTTTTATTATAGTCTCATTAAAGAAGTGTTTAGAGGATTAGACTTCTTCAATGAAGATCCGGATTCGAATCTCAGATGAGATTTGGATATCGGTGTGTATATGAGTTGAATAGTTATTAAGCTGATGATATTGTAGGATAAGTGATGAAAAGAAATCACAAGCTCAAACATACACACACACACATTCTTAGTACACTCTTGCTTCATCTTTTTTGCCTTCAAAAAACGCTTCATCCTCTCGGAATGAGAGAGGATGAAGCACCTCTTTCATCTTTCTTCCGTTCATCTGTCCATTTTATTCCAGGTTGGCGCGTCGATTTGTGCCCAAACTTCACATGTGCGATTTTATAGGGACAGTCTATTATAGGAGTATAGGGACTCATTATAATTATATCGAGTGTTTTTTTGTGCTTTTCTGATTTCTGCTGTTATTGTATTCGTCTTTTGATGAAGTTCATTCTGAGGTCTTTTCATCCAAATGACATTTCTATTGATGAGTCCGTAATTCTTTCTCAGAATTTTCTGTTCTTGTTTTTCTATTTTTTTAATTCTTGAATGACCGTCAATATTCATTGTTTCAACTGAGTAGATTGCTTCTGAAAGAATCGTTGTGTTATAATGCCCCAATTTGTCGCCTCGAGATGCACTTTTTATTATAGTACGCCCATGTTAGCTTGCAGGCTTTCCTATTTCAATCTTCTGGGACTCAAAAGTCGAGTCGTACACCTTGTGGTCTCAATTGGGAGCTTTGTTAAACTTCTTGAAAGCAAGATGGAAACGACGATCAAAGAATTACACTACTTCAGGCACCAGTCGAAAGACTGGCTTCACCAAAAACTCCCCAATTTCCTCTAATTTAGTTATTTTCTATTTTATTTAATAGTCAATAACTCTCGATGAGTGTTAAAAACATAAATAAGGATTTATTCAATAAATACAATATTAACTTAATTTTAAAATATAACAAATCTGAAACAACAATGGAGAATTAAATGTCGATTGTCAACTGAACTTTGCGACCACAAAATACACAAACAGAAAAGGAGGTTAAAATAATATGTGGTACTTTAAATACTGTAAGGCAGTTCACAGAATAATATAAGGATCACAGAATGATAAAAGGTACATAGTGCACTAGCTGGCGTTACATATATATATATATATATATATATATATATATATATATATATATATATATATATATATATATATATATATATATATATATATCTATATATATATATATATATATATATATATATATATTTTATTCAGATATACATTTCATCAGAAGAGTTTATCTACTACTGAAATGTTTTGCAGGATACTTCGTCATTTAGTTAAGATTCATGAATGTTTTTATAAAACTTACTTCATGGGATGAAAAGCGCCTAAGAATCATAAAAAATTAATCGTTCGACTTCTGTAGTGAAGCCATCTTTAGGAAATGAAGAGAATTAAGTGATTTGAAATTTCATCAAATTTGAATTTTCAAGACCCATATATTTATTATTCATCGGAAATAGAAATTAATTGTAGGTATAATATTCACTGAAATTAAAACAATTCGAAAGATTAGAATTTCAGGAATAAATGAAAAATCTGAACGTAACAGATAACCTTAGAATTTCTTTCTTGATTGGCCGCTGAAAACCAGGAATTTTCGAGGTTTTTAATATGTTCCTCAGACGAACTTGAAAAGAAAAAACACAATTTCGAATATGATTATAAGGCAAAATGATGAAAACTAATGGACAACTCATTTTTGATCCAGAATGCAGAAAGAAAACCAGACAGCAATAAATTAATATCAGCTCTCTTCAATTCAATTTAATTCGTTTAAAATGAAGAAAAATATCAGGGAGAACGAATGAGTTGAAATATTGTAATATTCGGGGTGGCGAGGAGCGAGGAGGGGGTTGAGAAGGGAGCGGCCGTAGCCTGCTCTGCGTTTCAGACTTTTGATTTAATTTAATCTGTAGAGAAATATTAGTTTTCCGAGAACCGTTCCTTCCATTCGAAATAATAGCTCTTCCACTGCGAATGCGAGGCATTGTAATATTTGCGCCATTAAAATTAATGTAGGGGTATCGGAAATGTTCAAGAGTAAGGTATACAGGTTGTGTCGTCAACATTTAACCTTTCAAGAACGTATATTAGGTTTTTATCATCACAGAATTTGTAATAACTAATAATAGCGAATACCATTACTAAATTAATGTTATTCCCAGTACAGATGATTTTTGATATATATTTATTGTTTTCTGGAAAAGGAGAGCACAGAATATCAAACGAAGTTGAGTCATCTTCGTCGACTGCTTTCATGGTTACATACCAATTCGTCAAGAATTGACAGTTTGGTTATTAGGAAATCTGCCCACCAGCGGTTCGGAGGTTTTTTTTTTCATATAATTTTGCAGGTTCTCAGTGTTAAGGCTCTTCAGTAACACATTGTTTAGACACTCAAACGGACTACTTTCATCCAACTATTAATATACTGCAATCAGTGGTGGTGCAGTGATATGTCCGATCTTTTAAATTTTCGAATTTTGCAGCACTTGGTTATTTGTAACATTACAGTACCATTTCATATGCATTTACTTGTCGCAGTTGTCTTTGTTGAACTTGTTTAACGGTTTGATATGTCTTCTATAAGATACCAAACCTGTAGGTCTGAATTGAAACTTACAGAAATTGAGAAATATTCTATCTTTTATTTTCCAGAGTTATGCATTGGCATGCGATGTTTTCAGTAGTATTTAAAGTTGCCAAGGAAATTGAATTGGCATTATCTGAAGGGTTTCCCTTCATGTGAATTTCGCATGTTAATCTGGGCTAGACACGTAATTTTCGTTGTTTTGGTTATTTTTCAGTGATATTCTGAAGCCTAATACTCCCACGCGTATCTAAGATCGTCAGTAGTTGAGATACTTACGTAAATATCAGACATAGCTACTTTATTTGGGTTGATGCAATTTGATCAGATTTACCTAAGTTCTGGACCACTCTTTCACTACACTTTCGATTTCCGCTCCTCATAAGACTAACAAAATCAAGAATGGAATCCAATACCCGCTTCTTAAAATCATTGAAAGTTGTTAATTGCAACACTTCAAATAGTATGAGAATTAAATAAATAGCATTGTTGTTTATAATTCCATTTTTTTGCAATGTAAAGTCGCATATTATATTGCACAAACTCTATTGAGCAGTTTGTGCAATGTTTGAATTCCTCGAGAATATCGTATCCAACAGAAAAACAATCTGTTAATTCCTTCCAATAATTCGCGAAACTCTTGATAATACGTTGTGAAACATATATTTCAGAAAAACGTACTTTTTGGAGTAATCTCATTTCCTTAGAAAATATATTATAAAATATATGTATCCAACCTAAGAATTGCTATTATTATTAATAGCTTATAATTATTAATATTAGTTTATTACTTGAAATCTACAAAAATACGAAATAACAGCATATAAGCGAATATATATGAACTGAGAATTCATATATATTCGCATTTCTTAAATACATTCAAATATTGACTAAACATATGTTTTTCTAGATTCAAACACCTTCAATGAATACTTGACGTACCACCCCCATTACAATGGCTTCGAACTGAGAGATATTTTCGAACTGAGAAAATATTAAAATAAAACAATTACTTCTATGAAGAAAATATATTTGTCGTAACTATAATCTACCGGTGGGAATGAAGGCCCCTCGCTAGGGAGATCTGGGTTCGAAATGCAGTTAAGACATCGATGTTTGTGACAAGATTCAAAGAATTTAAGTAAGTATGAATGATGAGTATATGACATATACAATTCTAATATAGCTTACAAAGCCAACAAGAGAATCGAAAAAAAAATTTTCGAGATAAATCCTAATTTGATTTTATATTAAATGATACAGTTGTTTGAGAAGGGGTGTAAATCTAGAAAACAGTGTTCTTGAATACCATTCTGACTTTCAAAAGGGACTAATATCCTAGTATCTGGTAAAGGCGGTGAACATTTCAATATTGAACAAAAATGATTAAACAAATTTATTACTAGAAATTGTCAGTTATTATGACAATAAAGTTGATGAAGAGAACACATGGCGAAAAGTTTTCAAATTCAAAACTGAAAACTTATAAAAATTTGTATTTAATCTGATAAATAATACATGATTTATGTTTCGAGGAACTAAGTAGTTTATCTTCAGATGAAACCTAATCGAATCAGCGTCGCGAAGGCATGTTATGTTTCATTGGAAAATACAGGTTGAAACTAATAAATAATCAATAAGCAGTAATTGTATTCCGTTATTTGCATCATACTTATAACACCATAAAAATTATTAATATACGAAATTTTCATACTACCATCAGTAGAAAAAAAACGCGTGCCCGTTCGTTGCATATACAAAACCTTGTTGATATTCTAGAAATAATTGGAGGCGAAAGTACAGAATATATTATATAGGTCAATGGGTTCGTCAAGATTTTCAACAAGACCAATCAGAATTAGGATCAATAATGAATGGGTGGAAATTCCTTGAGAAATTTTCCCACTACTTGCATTAATGTAAAACCATTTGGAGGAGAATATTTTTTTTCGATGCGTTTTTTTGAAATAAGTTTAAAACACTTTCTCAATTGTTGAATCTTCGCAAAAATGAAGATTCATTGTTGTTTTCATCTGAAACAAATTCAAATTGATTCGTGCCATTTCTGTAAGAATGGATAATTTTCATTGGAAATAATTGCAGGATTTAATTAAAAAATGTTGTAAATCGTTACTAATTTTCTTAATTCAACATCTGAGGATTCGTATTTGTTGTATATTTCACAAGTTATATTTGGGATGGTGTTCGAAACATGTGTCACACCGATAGCAATGAACTCTAATTTGTTTATATAAATTACGTCATATACCAATAAACCATTTATTGCTTGGGTGCGTTCAGCAACAAAATGGATTAACTGTGTTTTTCACGGAATTCGGAAAGCTTCAAACCCAAACATAATATAAATGATGGGAAAAGACTGGCCTAGTTATGTATTAGCCCCATATTTGATACGTAGTTGATAAAAGGAATTTACTGAACTTGTGTATACAATTTGGCAAATGACAGCGTCTACGCCTTAAAAAAGCACTATAAGATAGAATATTATAAAGTAAATCTGCACAAATTTTAGTTCTTTCTTCAGCATTATGGCAATCACTATGCCCTTACTAAATCTGCATATATAAAAGTTAAATCCTTGAAATCATATAAATTCCGAAAAAAATATTTAAAAAGTTAATTTTCAAACAGTGTCCTTTTATCAGATTTTCACATATAATTAAGAAGAAATAAACAAGATTTACGAGCAGACTGGTGTAGACTGGGCGAAATAAAGAGTGGTCGAAATTTCCATTATTTTAAATTTTGTAAGTTACCTCTTGGTGTGAACGCTGATCAATCTAAATTCAAGAGATATTTGAACGGTTTTAATTAAGAGAAAAACTAAAGAGCAACTACTCGTGTGATGAATTTTTAACACATTCTGTACTGTAGACTTGATTCCTTTTTTATTTTTGACTTTACATTTTTGTTTTTTTTAATTTCAATTCTTTTTGTACACTAACAGTTAGTTATCTATCAGAGACATCATCAAATATGACAGCCTAACTCGTATACCTACCTACTTGTAATAAAAACTCAAATCGATATTGTTTGAGAGGTAAGCAGAATTTTTTTTTTTTAATTCAGTGGACCTACAGTTTAACGCCGGTTCCGAACGGCCATTGGGCTTGTAATCGATGTACATTACCCAGCATATTTCATCATTCAAACTACTTAAATCATAGACGAACACAAACACCCATGCCTTCAGCGGGGCTCGAACCCGAGTTCTTCCGCACCATAGTTGGGAGTTCTACCGACTAAGCTACGGAGACCGGCGAAAGCAGAATTTAAACATTGACTATTGCACAAAATACCTCATAAGGAAAATGAGGAAACATTTATGAAGAATAATTATTGAGTCATAAACAAAGTAAGTAATTTTGTATTGTATAATATTGAATATATAGTTATTTGAGAAAGCTCTATATCAGAAGAAATTTCAATCTTTCAAAACATAATTTCAGAACGTGAACATAACTTTCTTACTATGGTTGTTATTATGCGAAAAAATTCTGGAAATAATGAAATGCAGTTCAATTCGTTTGAAATCACAGACTAAAAAATATTGAGTCTTTTTATTCAGTAGTAGAATTGATTACATAACATTTCCTTTTCGTATTATTTTCAAAATACTTTGTTACCTCATCAGTTGTTCAGTTTGAAATTTTATTTCCTACCTAATTATTCGCATTGAATTTTATTATTTCACTTCTTACGTAATTTTTTCATTCTTTTTTTTGTTTATAGCGAACGTTATTAGTTTGCACTTATTATCCGATGAAGATGAAATTTAGGCCAATCTGAGTCGTGCATTATTCAACACAGATAGGAATCCTCATTAAAAAGTATTCAAATAAATTCGAAAATATTCGGATCAGATAATCCAAAAGGCTTATCTATAATATAAAAATGAATCGTAAAATGTGTTTTTAAGCGTATAACTCAACAACGCCTGGACCAATTCAGCCAATTCCTTTTGTAAAATGTTCGTTAAAGTCCAAAGATGGTTTTTACGGCAGAAAAATTTGAATGAATGCTGGGAAAACCCTAAAAACAACCCATTTCTTTTGCCCATAAAAACTTTTCCCAAATCAAATGTAGAGTCAACCGAAAGTCCGATTTCACTATTTTTTTTTGTTGGGTTGTGTTATTATTATGGTAAAACTTTGAAAAATTGCGTGCAAAAATTCTTTTTTTAAATGTTCGTTGAAGTCCAAGGATGGTTTTTACGGCGGAAAAATTCGAATTATTGTAAGGAAAACCTTAAAAATAGCCCTTTTCTTTTTTCCATACAAACGTTTCCTAACTCAACTGTAGAGTCAACGAATGGTCGAAAAATTCGAATTATTACCGGAAAACCTTGAAAACAGCCCTTTTCTTTTTTCCATACAAACGTTTTTTAACTCAAATGTACAGTCAACGGATGCTCCGATTTCACTATTTTTTTTGCTGTGTTTGTTATCAGGATAAAACTATAAAAAATTGCGTGTAAAATTATAAAATTCAAGAAAACTTAATTAATAATGTAAGTAAAACATAAAATTATTAATTCTCAAAAAGAAGATGTAAAAAAGCGAATATCTTATCACACATTTCGGTTAGTTTAGAGCTATCACGACTAATATTAAAACTTCTATTGAATATAAAATTTTGTTAGTTTTTTAACTAATTTTGTAAGTTTAAATAGACTGACATACACGTTACTGACATAGCACGTGGTATATTTGATTATGAAGAAGAATACATGGTTTCTTTAATTTACAGTTGAAATTCCGTTTTCAAAAATGATAGCTATTAGATGTACCAACTGAAGTCGCAAAACTCGCAAGTTAGGAACATGCCGTCCAACTATCGAACGGACAGATTAATAACTTTCAATACATCAAACGTCTTAGTATAGGAATTTTTCGATAATTCGACTGATTTGAAATAACAAGAAGTATTGCAGTCCCTTCGTAAGTGAGTAAGTCCCTGACTCCACACGAAATAAATATTAAAAACCAGATAGTGTACCACAAATAATAGAATAAAAAGCGCAAAAGTAGTATAAAAATAAATGTGCGTACAAATTTCGCCCGGTCAGCTAGGGTTACAAAAAAATCATTTCTATACAAGAAGAACCTCCCCAAGTGTACGAAACGCAGACACAACACAACACGCGAGAAGGCTAAACCGTCAGATTTGGGGTTTCTCTGTCAACCGCACGACTTTCACATCTTGGCGGCGAAAATGGAGACGAGGCAAACTGTGCGAAGTGAAAGTGAAGTGGCAGCAGCGTCGGGGCGCTGATCGAGATTTAGCTGCGTGATTTTCCCCACCCGGCCTTCCTTTTATCTCCTTCGTGTGAAACACGCGAAGGGTAATCCGGGATTTGTTGGGATATCTCTACAGAGAATCTACAGGCGATTCATTCAGGGCGAAATCTTTTCATGAGAGCTCGGGTTTTTGTGTGCATCTTTACTTGATGCTTCAAACACTTCGAATCGTTTAATGTCAATTTGCATAACAATTTCGGATTAGAGTTGAATACTTAAAGTGGTCAGAGCGGTGGATAATTTAATGTTAAAAACTATATTATTAAATTAAATTAAACTCTTGGCTTAATGTTTCACGATTTATTCAACAATATGAAATAGTCAACATGTTTCGAGCGTTAGCTCATTTTCAAGACTGCTTGTTGTCAAGACAAGACTTGTTGACTATTTCATATTGTTAAATAAATCGTGAAACATTAAGCCAAGAGTTTAATTTAATATAAAATTATGGTTCACTAAGAGTTAAGCGAGAAATCAATCTCAGTCGAAACTATATTAGGTGAAAAAGAGTTTTATCACGGAGCTTGAATTGCATATGTGTATATACATATATGTATATATATATATATATATATATATATATATATATATATATATATATATATATATATATATATATATATATATATATATATATATTTGTTGTATTCATTTTCAAATGAAGAAATAATAGTAGGAGGAAATGGGAAATTTCCGCCAAAATTATAATTTTGGGGGAAAAATATCGAACTTCCCAAGAGAACTGATAACTATATTGAATTTATTTAGAGGACGAAGCATGTGAAATAGTTTTGGAAGAAAATGACTGAAAATGTTTAAATACGGATGAAATACTTCTACAAAAATAGTGGTAGAGCTGACTAATAAAAGATTCAAAGAGAGATTTCTAGCATCAACAGAATTCACAAAAACATTAGAAAAATTTCTGAGTATAGAGGAATGAAAAACACATTCTGTGACAAAATTCGGTGAGTGACACTTTTTATAAACGTAAAAAATAGGATTTTAGGTTTCTATATCCTGCCATTAATAGGCTTTTCGTTTAAGGATCATAACCGACTTATTTTTCTATTCATTTCACACCGGAGAATAGCGAAAAAAATCATCATTCACTAGTTTTAAATTATTTGAAAGTTTTTAGGATATCTTGAAAAACGCTAACATCTGATTATTGGACTGAATTATTTTTGTATATTACCAGTCGAAAGAGCCGTGGTATTGAATTTCATTGTCATATACTTAAACCCGGCTGTAACCCTTTTCAAGTTTCATCTTGCATTCAAACAAAAAATGTTTTCGTATTTCAAATCAATGATGTATGAAAGACTTTGTTGTCTAAATCATAATAATAATAAAATAAATTTATTGAGAAACATTCTTTACATTGTAGAATTACATTCATTTCAATTGATACAATAATTACAACTAAGAAGAATGCTCTCAGAAGTACTGAATTCAGTTTTGAGTCTGATCTTCCATTCAGCCATCGAGCAAAAATATCGGTTGTAACAGAAATATTGGTTAAATTTATATTCACAATAATATACAACTTTATTTGAAAAAAAAAATTACCTCAGAAATATTAAACATTTGAGACAATTTCACATGGTGAAGAACATTTGTGTTAAAAATAATATAAAAACATATGATACAAAAAATTGATTCATACATTATTACCTACATTCGAATAATCGATATACCCTGCCACACTATAGTATGCCTTTGTTGAGAGCAGAGATTTAACTCTGCTCTTAAACAAATAAGCTTTCAGTACTTTCAAATTCGATGGTAAATGGTTGAAAATTTTAATATTCTGATAATAGAGAGAGTGCTCAAATTTAGCTGTTTAATGCATAGGAATAAGTAGTACATCCCTGTTCCTTGTTGAATACTCATGATTTCTATTCAATTTAATAAACCTAGCTTCATTTTCTTTGACATATAACAAACATCTATAGAATCAGATGATCCAATTTGAAGCAAGGTTTGAGAATTTTCCAAAATCCCGATGACGTCAATTCAAAATGAAAATTGGTATAATACTTCCAAAATAATAAATTCAATGGACGATGATAAACTCTGTGATTCAAGAATGTCATTCTTGATAATGCCGCAAAAGGCGAAACTAGTCGAATAAAGAATTGTTCAGTCAGTGATTTTTAGACAAGTATTTATTATTACCTCTCACTTTCATAATAATTTGAAGGATGTATAGAAAAAAAAAACAAGGAAATAAGTGCATTACAAAAATTATGCCCAATATACTTACTAGATATGTGAAAAACGACATGAAAACATTCTTCAAAATTCTGAAAGAAAACACTTCAAAATGAAACTGTTTACAATGAAATTCATTTCTGTAACATAGCTGTTTCAGATCACAGATTAAAGTCAACCACCAAAAATATAGAAAATAAGATGTAATCAAATGGACCAGACAGAATGACCAATAATTTATGTATGCAACATCATTAAATTACATTACAAATTAAAATACCGTGACTTAAGTATTATTCGTATATTTAGAAACTATTAAACACGTTACTGTATTTAGTTACTACGTATATGTTTGAATAGCAAAACGAATTTTGAGAAGAATTTTCGTCGGAAAACGGAAGTTCGAAAATGTAGTAACCTAAACACTTATATTGAACTATTGGCTTAATGTAAAAACTTTGTTAGTCTTGATAATGGGCCTGTAATTTCTTTGTACATTCTTCAATACATTCATGAAACATTAAGCCAAAAGTTTGATTCAAATTATTATTCAATTATGTTTCACCCCAGAGGTGAGCGATAATTCAATATCAATTTTATGTTCTAATACATAGTAACAGCTATAGTGGAAAGTATCATTATAAACTCTCAAGTACCAAATAATGAAATAATTATTCAATTTTTTGAACAAATGATTTCAACCATTCATCTGAATGCTACAAAATTCAGTACTATAAATTACTGAAAGGAGGACTTAATGAAAAATTGAATACAACTAACTACTGGAAAAATTTCAATAATCTTCTACTCAAATGAAGAAAACGATAATTCTAAAACATCGAAAATTTCTAAACTCGATTAGAGTAAGAATGATTCGATTCAGCGGACACGATTTCCGGCTTGGGGCAAAATCAACAAGTGAAAACGGAAGCGAAATCAGCTGTAGGCGACAAAAAGGAAAGCCGCAAACTTGTTTTCCGCATGTAGAGGCAACCGAACGCGGACGTGACACCACGGGCGCCACGACGCGGGACCCGACGCCGGCCAATAAAACGTTTTGACCCGGATTATATGGATTCCGAAGGAGAAGACAGTGAATAAGCGGAGATGAATGAAGTTTGTTGTCTGGGGATCATACCGTAAAGTCGACGCTCGCAAGTTTTCGACTCATTTCAGGAGTGCGAATCCTTGGAGAATTCCTCGGGTGAACCACCGCGTTCCATTGAGTGGAGGAGTAATTTGAAAGGATTTAAAGCTGCAAACTTGATCAGTTAAAGGCAATATTAACGAGTACCATATATCGGTATAAAGCTTGCCTGTTAGAATTTATTTTTGTTCGACAGTGCTACTCAGAAGATTAGTTTGATAAAAAGTACAATAAAATTAAGCCTTGACAATTTTCAATTACGTGAAATATTCACAAATTGAATTCCTGCAATTTCCAGTCTACTCAATCAAACGGTTACACAGTACAATGAAAGTTTTCTACCTAATACCTGAATTATACCTAATAATAATAATACTACCTAAACAGTGTAATCAGACGACCCAAGTATCTAGCTTGAATCTTTATAGGAAACTTCGAAATATAATCCATCTATCTTTCAGTATACTTAAATAACTGGAATTCCAGAATTTCCTGATTTTTTTTTTAATTCAGTGGACCTACAGTTTAACGCCGGTTTCGAACGGCCATTGGGCTTGTAATCGATGTACATTACCCAGCATATTTCATTATTTGAACTACTTAAATCATAGATAAACAGAAACACCCATGTCTTCAGCGGGGCTCGAACTTGAGTTCTACCGCACGTTAGTCAGAAATTCCACCGAATAAGCTACGAAGACCGGCTTTTCCTGATCTTCATAGCGTGGAGAAATTATAATACGAAAACTTCTCAACATAAAAAAGCAATGCACAGTGAAATGAAATGGCCTGTTTAAAAAACACAGGACAACAATATAAATTGATTGTATTATGAGAATGAGATCTAGAACAATATCGAACTACTTCCACTGAAAGCGGAAATAATTCACAGTTTGATATTATTTTGAAATCTGTTTCGAAGTATATTTCAATTTTTTCAGTTTCAAAATTTAGGTGTGATAGTGAAAGATCGTCCGAAGAATTCTGAAAAGGTTTAACAATAGAGAGCTGTAGACTATATAAGACTATAAGTCGTTCGCATTCTCAGGTGCAGAGTTTAATATTGGAAAGTTTTGAAAAGAACATTGCAACTTTTGCATATTTATTATAATTCCTCCACTCGCGTCTAAAATAATGTGATTAGTCATAATTCCATCCAATTTCTTCTAATTTTATGCGAACTTAATTAATTCCATAATAATTATGAGACGAAGCCCACCAAAAACCGCCGAATATTTTATAAATATTGCAAAATTCAAGTAGCTTCTAATTTAATATATCTGATTGAAACGTTTCCCTAAAAAATGAAAACGGCCAAAAACCGAAATATTTGAATAAAAATAACTTGTATTTCTCGTTCTTTGGCCGAAAGCGAATTCCGCTGAAATAATTTTTAATTAACTTAATTAGGAATGATTTATAGTCAGCATTAAAAATATAACATCGAATCGGAGACAGAGAATGCCAACGGAAAAATATTCCACGGCCGTTCATCACTCAAATTGGATTACGGACGTTCATTATAAAAATTGAAGTTTTGTTCCTGATTTGGCCTGAATATCGATATGCTGCTGCCATCGGCGAACAACGCCTGGAACGGACAGGGTCGGACTTTTTTGCGGAAAAGGCGGATAGGGTCGAATGCAAAATTTACTGCGCTCATTGATTGGATTATATTGAATTCACATTCAATTGAGCAGCATATACTACATATCAAATATATATATATATATATATATATATATATATATATATATATATATATATATATATTCATTTATGAATGCTGATTCACATTACTGTGGAAAACCGAAAGAATATTCACTCTGTGAGACTTCCGAATGAGGATTACTCTGATAAAGTAGGACATAATATTAAAAGTAGGTGTTGAAATTGAGATTGTCGCATTAAGAAAAGAAATATTCGAAAGAGGTTATGTCATGGTTACTACTGTGCAGCTTCATTCAATTCTATTTTGTTGATCTGTTTTCAGAAAAACATCCGAAATCATTGTAATCACTAACCTTAAATTGACATATTCAAGTGTTGAAAATGTAGTATTACACCACGAATCAATTAGGAATATTAGGAACTAGGAAGTTCAGAAGCAATATGATTCTAATTATAGACAAGTGTTTTTTATTCAATGTATTGATACATGTTCAAAAGCAAGAGATCTGTTCAGTCGACGTTAGTCGGCATTAATTACCGTTTTGGTTATTACAGATATTGAAATTGGTTCTTGAACGGATGTCGTACCTCCTTTCTTAACACATAAAATGTATTAAACGAATTCTGTTTTTGCGATATCAACTTTATTTTGTGAAGGCAAGTTACAGTTCTTCAAAATACAAGTTTTCTACAGTTTTCTGAGTTAAAAGTATTAATCTGAAGCAACGTTTATCACCCATTGCTATTTAGAATATTAGGTTATAAGGCCTTCAGAGACATTGTCTGTAAAGTGTGGTCATCAATTTTGGAATTATTCAGATTTTCAAAGAAAGTTCAGTCCTCGCAATCAAACTCAAAAATTTTTGCGCTAATTTCGAACAGAGAAACAACTACATCGAGATGAAGTATTACCTGAGAAATTAGTTATGTATTCCTGGTTGTAGAGTTGGGTATTGCTAAATTTCGCTGAAAACTATCTGAACAGAAAAAGTACTACATCCGACTGAAGCATCAGCTGTGGAATCAGTTACGTTTCTCTGGTTGCAGCGTTGATGATAACGTATTGCTAATTATTTGACATTTGAGGATAAAATTGAGAGATTATTGCTCAATTTTCATTCTTCATGTCAATCTTCAAGAAGTGATATTTGACGTTAACAGAACGAATCGATTCTTAGTATTATCTACTGAGAGTAGTGTACATACAACAACATATTGCAACTACATACTGTGATATATATTTGTCATATTTATTTTCATTAATTATAAGATTTAAGGCCGAAAATAGAATTCCAAAGCTAACTACCGTTCAAATTCAGTTGTTCCGATCATCGCAACCCGTAATGTTTAACACGAATCCAATACTTCAGGACGCCAGAGTCGACGTGGGAAATGTCGCAGAATCAACGATCATCAGCCAACAACCCTCCGGAACGCCGAGACCGACGTATTCGACCGGCGTGAACGGGCTTGCTCGAGAGATGACAGGTTTGATTTGCATGTACGCCATGAAACCGCCGCGCGGGGAGACAACTGATACGGGGCGGCTGGTTAATGCGTGTGGCGCAATCCGCAACCCCTCGCGCTCGCCACCCACCACCCGACCCCTCTTTCGTACCCTTATACGTACGCGAAAGCCTATATTCCAATATCACAAATCGCGAATGTATTTTTTAGATTTATTTTCCGAACGGAAAATCGCATCGCCCCAATATATTCACATCCATCTGAAAAATTAATTACACTTTTTATTCCGTCCAGCGGAGGACGGACCGGCGGCGGCGTCCGTGTGATCAGTGCCGTAACGGCGCCGTTCTGGTCGCTGTAGGGGGAAGTGGGTGGCCTCGATTCTTGTCGTTATCTGCCCGTGATTATTAATTAGTATTCATTTGTCACTGGAAAAATCGATATATCGAAAACATTGTGTGTTTGAAAAACGAATTACGAAGTCCATTGGAACATAGAAAAAAACTGATGAAGTTCTAGAATCTAAGAATGGAGAACAAATTGATAACAGAAAGAGATTAGTAAGTAACACTACAAATTTGGTTTACACTACATATTGTACTCACAACAATTCACAACGTGAGTGAATAATAAATTTTCGATGGCATTATAAATCTCTGCCAAACGAACACTAATACAATTAAAAAAAAAAAAATAGTTTAATTGTATCAAAACATAAATGACACGGAGATTTCGCTTATCTTTTGGTGAAATATGTTAAAAACAATAAATTAAAATTAACTCACTCGACTTGAGTTTCACTAATTACATTAAAAACTCTACATGTGTTTCGAGTGGTTAAACCATTATCAAGAGTTACTCCGTTTTTGCGTAACATTGTATACTCTCGATAATGGGATAACCACCCGAAACATATTTAAAGTTTTTAATATATTCATATGAAAGTGAAAGAATTTCAATTTATTGTTTTTGTATACAAAAATAATCAAATGGTGCAATTTAGAGTACAATAAACAAATCAACCAATACCATCTAGAAAAAATCGTTTTATATTATCTGGCGATTTTTGGATAGAAATAATTAGAAGCGGTTTGTAAGAGACGAAAATTACAACTAAAAGAATCGAATTTTGTTATAGATCATATCAGAAAGTTTAAAGAATCTTTCTGTCTTTCAAAAATAAAAATTTTGGGTAATTGTGAGAAATTAGTGTCGAATTCAAATATGTGGTAGTAATTTTCAATACCAAATACAATATTAATGACTCAAGAATGAGTAATAACAATTTTGTAAATGGAGTATACTGATGAATGAAAATGTTATTATGGTTTAATCTGAATGACCAATTATAATTTCTGGTGCATATGCGGTCAGGATTTTGGCGATCATGATCTCATCTACAATCTTATACAATTCACTTTTTGCTACAGAAAACCACCATATTCGCTTCCTCATCCGTGTTTGCTCAAATATCTGCTTCTTCACTAAGTACGACGCTCACTAATGCGAAATATTTTTTTTGGAAAAAGCCAAAATTGCTTATATAGCATTACATGGAAGCAGTACAATATGTTTCTTTCACAAAAAATATGGAGATTTCATAATAATTTTGAAAATTGACACGAAACCCAACTTGATAAAAATTTCTCCATTTAAACTCCCTGTCATTTTAATGTAGGATTCATTTTCATCTTTTCTCTCAATATATCCTCACAGTCTAAAAATATATAACTATAAAAAAACACTCATTGAAATTATGATGTTTTTTGAAGTAAATTGAAAGGAAACAAAACGGAACTTTAGCAATAGAGCTTGGCAATCGCAACTTTCGACTATATACCATCGTACTCAAAATTGAATAGTAATTTGTGAAATGTTTTGTTGTGATTTCTGAAGCAACAAAAATGTCTCTATTGGTATAATGAGAAAATAATACCACATATCAAGTTTTATGAAATACGAAGTGGATAATTTATTTACAGTGAACAAATTACTTAATCATAAGTTTGAAACCTAAAATTGGCTATACTACTGTTTTAATTTTGTTATTAATTTTATGCCAGCAGAACTGTGGTTGTCCACGCACTAAAAATGAATTGAGAGTGCACATCATTATTAACCTCTCGAAAGCAAGAACTAATTTATAATTATTAAAACGATAATTCAGATTTAAAAGTTCTGACGAATTTGCTTGAATACAAAGAAAAACGAATTTATAAATAACAACAATGAAACAATTTGTATGTTTCATCACTGGGCATATGCTTGAAGTAGAAATATGCGAGTAGATAATAAACATTTATCAATTTGATAGTTAATGACGTTTCTGAAATATTCTAGTATCGAAGTAATGCTTCATAAATATCAAATTAGGCCCTATTACACTACTTGAAGTCCTTACCAACATGGTGATCGATCGTTATCGAATTACAATAATTTGTTGACGATTAACTGATAAATAAAATAACTTTTGTCAATAAAAACAGTCCTTTGAGATTTCGCTTCCATAAAATCTTCTTTACTATTAATGAGGTAACGAAAACTGTTTTTCTGGTCCTATTGAACAGTTTTGATTTACGTTTTAATATTATACAGTTCCTTTGGACTGACGTAAAGCCTCGTAATGATGAAATTGTAAGGCACAATTGTGGTAAATCACAAAAAACAAAAGTTGGTAAATCTAGAAAACCGTGTTTCATCAAAAAACATTTCATTATTCGTAGTAAATGCTGATGATAAATTATAATTGAAGATAGATTGCTCTAGTTTGATATAATTTATATTTATATTTTTCTATGTTGCAGATGGCTAATAGAATCAAAAAATTATGTGGCAAATTTATTTTCTATCGCTAACAGAATTAAGATTGGAAACTCAGTGTTTGTAGGCGATATAATTCAAAGCACCTGCTTATTCAATTTCTTTTTCTACCTGGGTCGAAAACTCTGATGTTCTTTGCCACTTCTACTGTGAATTATTGGAATACTAATATCGATTAATAAGGAATTCAATTTCTTTCTATATTTTGTTTGAATTTCAGAAGAAAATTGCCCCAGATTGAGTTAACTTTATTATTTTATTACTTATTCTGGAACTTTCAGGAACACAAATTTATTCGAAGAAATTGAAGACGAAGGAGATACAAAAACGTAACAGACGATTTGGCAGGGATAAAAATATTCAAAGATTTGCCGATTGTGTACCGAAAAAGTAGAAAAGCGATAATCATAAAAAATATTTGGAACACTAAAATCGATTTTTAATGATCTAATAAAATTAAACTAAATTCATCTAAAATTAATAATCAGGATGAAAGACAACCGCCATAAACGAGTACCTCGACATTCCATTGATAAAAAGGTCAAATAGCAAAAAATATATTCATTGCTTCTTTAGGTTCACATGAAACAATTAGTTGAAATCATATTTAGAATAATTTTCATTCGATGTATTTTATAGTCAATATTCAACAACATCATGTAATAAATATTTCTTCGTGATAAAAAAATCAGATAAAATATCGATCTGAACAAAATTCTACCAGAATCTTCAACTGATTGGCATATTGCATTGAATACAATCAATTCCAACCGGGCACTTCAAGTACCCCACATTTATTTACTTTATCCCTCACGCACCCCCTTGCACCCCTTTTGTGGAAACGTTTTTAAATCTATAATAAAGTAGGCGGAAGGGGCTGAGGCAACATAGCGCATAGGTGGTGGGGAAGAGTTATTTCGTTAACGAGTTTTTAAATTCACGCATGGGCCAGCTTTGATTAATGAAAGATGGAATAATGAAGCCCTTCGATCGGGATTTTTGATAATACTTGCACGTTATTATTCCACGGTTAGAAGAATATGATACATTGGCTGCTCTGTAAGTTCGGCACGATATCACGAATTCGTATCTAATTAAAATCGGCTTTGTTCGTTTCACAATAATTTCTTTTTGTTCCAATACTATATATATATATATATATATATATATATATATATATATTATATATACATATATATATATGAAATATTAATGAGATTTTTAATTCATGAAATCCATAATTTAATATACTTTAGTATCATATCAAAATCATTCATTTCGAATTTATGATCAAGCTACAATTCGAAATCAATTTTTTCACTGTTAGTGTTTATCATTGCTAATAATAACAATTTCATACGAGAACATTTTCAAGAATAATATGATATAATATTCTTGACTTATATTTATGAATCTTTCTCTTTTCGTTTTCAGCAATATATTTATTGAAGTTCAACTTCAATAAATCACAACTTCATCAGAGTTTGGTTAAATTTTTGGAATGAAAGTTAACTTTTAATCGAAAATCATTGAACAAAGTTTTGAAACGATTCGAAATCGTTTTCAAGAAAAGCAGCACAAAAATTATATAAAAGTCGAAAAGAATTTGAATGGATATTTGATAGAAGTGTCTACCTAATATTTTTTTAATCTCCAAATGTTTCAACATAAGTTCTTGTTTCGCCTTTTTCATTCTCCATTTTCATTCTTCCAACTCTTTTTCCGAAATGTACAACTCGATGAACATGAACAACTCTGTTCATCGCGGATGAAACTTAAAATTAACTTAATGAATATTTACTTGGTAGTAAAACCCACAAAAGGAATCAACTATTGACAGGTGTTACAAGAGGTTGTTTGCTCTCATCAGAACGGCCTAGATGAGATTTCGAAATGGGAACTAATGAAAACTGGCTCAATGGCTTCAATAAACAAATAAATCTCTGAAGAGCTTCATTCACTAAGTATTATATAATCACCATTATATATATATATATATATATATATATATATATATATATATATATATATATATATATATATATATTCTATAAGCTTGTCGTACTCGAATAAGGCTGTAATGAAAGTTATCAAGCTCGAGACAAGGAAGACCATACCGATACCATATGAATGGAAAATCACTGATGGCAAGTAATGAAATACTTCGAATACTTTTAAAACGCCATCAAAGACACACCATCCTTATTGTAATGTTTTTTGATTCATTCATTCTCGATCATAGTTTAGCATATCAATTCTAAAAAAATGTAAAATTTGTACACTATTTTCAACTATAACTTGAGTTAACAATATCTATAACAAAATATAAATGAAATATACGAAAATATCCATTATTTTGTTGCTCAGAATATTATTTACAGACTCCGCTTTCGTTCGATGTAACACATACTAACATAAGTCAGGGTTAGACATCGAAATTTGTAAATATCGCAAATAAAAGATATTCTGCAGCAGAAAGATGCGAATATATCACAATATAGTAAACTCCTAAAGTATTATTTTACATAATATAAGAATAAAGATTCATAAAGCAAATAATATTCTATGCGCGAGAATATAATAATGGCATGCAAATTATAACTGCGAGGAAGCGAAATTTGAATTTTTCTGTTTTTCCGTATCTCATACTCAGTAATAATGCATAAGTAATGCAAGAGTAACATTACATTTTATGAGAATGGAGGAAAAAAACTTGTGTGAATTCAACTTCGGGAACTGGTTCATATTTCATACATATCAAAAACGTTGAGCATAAGAAAAAAATCTCATGTGAGAAACATATAGTAGAATCATCTAGATGTGGAGAGTGTTCTCATGTATTCGGGATTATATATATTAATAAGAAATGAGAAATATGACCTTCAAACTGAACCACACGAAGCCGGTCTCCGTAGCTTAGTCGGCAGAATACCCGACTATGGTGCGGTAGAACTCGGGTTCGAGCCCCGATAAAGGCATGGGTGTTTGTATTTGTCTATGATTCAAGAAGTAATGATAATGATATATGCTGAGTAATGTACATTGATTATGGCCGTTCGGAACCGGCGTTAAACTGTACGTTCACTGAATTAAAGAAAAGAACCAACGAAGCGTAATGGAGGGTTGTCTAGAAAAAATGTAAAATCTGAAAGTTATCTGTATTAATACTACACAGCTAGATATTTTGCAATGAAAGTTTGAACCGTTCAATACTCCAGTTTTTTTTTCTCATGTTCGAATAATGAAATTTCTCCAACACAATGATTGAAAACAAGATTACTCATCATTCACGCGATGACGCCGATAATTTTCCACCTTGCCGGTCGTAATGGCACCAGAATATCAAACTCCAGAAGTGCAGACTGCAGAATTTGAAAAATTCTAGGACATGGTGAAGGGCAAAGTACATAAGGAGAAGAATTGCTTCATTGGCGATAAAGCTACCAGAAACCTAAAACGTCCAAATGCTGATGGATTTCAAATCTCAACTCTCGATTGGAAGCACAGCCCTATAAAAAATATTTCTTTGTCGAGATGGGGAAGCTTTCTGAAAAAATATATAATTCGTACAAGTGGAACCCGCAGTGAGGAAGGCGTGTAATAATCTCTAATTATAACTCCTCCTTGAGGTAGAGCTTGGGTAGCTGCGATACCTGTCAGAATTGTTCACGATGTAATATTTCATGTTACTCGATCACGAAACAATTCATAGAATTGTCACCATTTTTTTAAACTCAATTACAACTATAAACAAGTATTTAGGTTAGTGCGGCAGCTAAAGGGATCCCACTAGTTAACTGAGATCCTATAATGAAATATACCAGGTTGCACTTACCCTATTCATCCTATTTCAAAATCAACAAAAGCTCATGACTATCTTCAAGATTTATAATTGATGTCTCAGCCCAACGGCTAAAGACATGAGGAATGAGGCATAAACATATTAAGTCTAACTTTTAGACTTACTGGAGGCTTCGCAAAAAAAAGACTATTTGTGCATAAATGGAGGAAGCTTTTATATCCCTCCAGAACTGAGAATAGTTTCTATTGCTCAACTATTTCTGTTAACAATGAACATATCAAAGTGTTTCAATTATTAATGCTCGAGTAATCATTATAAGCAAGTATGGAAAACGATACAAACACGATGCACATTAAACATTGAAGAGTTTTCAACTGAAATATCTAACATACAAAAATAGTACGTATTGCGTCAGTTATTCCCACTTGTCAGTGTGGACTGAATACCTCAAACAACAAAATTAAGCAGTCTGGATAATAATTAATTCAAAGGACGATGAATAAACCCTGTGATAGTTCATATTTAAATGAGAGGTAATAAATAAATACTTGTCTAAAAATCACTGACTGAACAATTCTTCATTCGACTAGTTTCGCCTTTGACGGCATTATCAAGAATGCCATGTATTTATTCATTCATTATAACTATTTATTATTACCTTTCATTTTTGGATAATAATTATATCTAGTTTTCTGTTTAACTAACCACACTTTCAATTTGAACCTCCATATCTACAAGAGATAGCTAGCAATTGATTTCATTGTAATCTTTGAGAGATATGGAATTTTCTTAGATTCAGTACTTATGATCATTTCAGTTAACCTATTATGTTTGTATTAATTGGTCTCATTAGTCTTCCGAATCACCTTAACACACAAGTGTAGGGAGATATATACCTAATCGCTAAAAACTGGCAATAATTAAATAAGAAAGATAGAGGTGTTGAGATCTTAAACTTTATGAGGCAGAAAGCTATACCACGAGACAAAATATTCTTGGTTTAGATATTTTTACGTTCTAGAGTGAATTACATTGTTACTTCAATCGCCGAATTTTGATTGTCTGAATCATATTAAAAACGATTTCACATAATGATAAATCATTTACATAAAAGTAATAACGTTAGGGATGAGGCATAAACTTTTGCTAAACCTAACGTTTGTCAGAAAGTAATGCATTTATTTTATGCAGTTTTTATACAATGTGATAAAGCAATATACTTTTCCCGAAATTCTAAATTTTCTTACAGGTACACATTCTCTATCATCCTTGTTCACCTGTTTCGAATATATCGAATTGTTTCCACTGAACTCGGCCGAATAACAATCATAAACAAGTCCGTGGAGCGATACCTGATTGGTATATAATTGTTCCAACTTTATCCGCATCAAAACCTGGATGATGGGTATCGCTTGTACGATGGCACGCATTATCTCCCTTGCAATCTTGCCCACTCATTTTTATTTCCTGCACCCCGAATTAACACTACGCCAAATTAGATAGTATTATGACAAGTAGCTGAATCTGGAGCTCTAATTCCCACTATATACAAAGTTTCAATGGAAATAATAAAATTTGGCCGATGAGCGATGTTCCATAATAAGCGTTCAGCCAGACAATAATTACTACCTGGGTTGCCTGTGATCTTTCTATATCAATTAGACCTTATATTCAGTATATATATTATTTCGATGGATGTTTGGGGTCACTACAGAGCGAAATTGCTTAATATACAATTATAAGGTACGCATTGCAAAGCATGGAATTAGCCTTCTGTCGGATTGAAATTGCATCCTCATTAGCAGGAATCTTCTGACTCAATTATTCCGCGGATGTATGTGTATGCACAATCATGTTTCCATTCCGCATCTCCATTTTACCGAAATTGGTCTTATTCAATTAACATTAGTTGAATTATGCTAGATCCGAGGAGGTTTAATCAGAAAAAACGATTGGTGGATAACTGAAATATGAAAAACTGTGAAGAAATAAGAAAATTTTATACAGGATATTGTATATTGATTTGAACAATTGATTTAAATATTGATATCTTTGAAAGAAAATCTTTCCGTAATAAATCTGAGGAATTATTGTTCCTCAATTGAAAAGTAAAAAAAGGTGCTTAAACAACAAAAAATATCAGCTCTGTTAAATTGCCTTTGCTGTATGTGGAAATGAAAAAAGTAAAAAATTGGAAATATGATATAATATTATTCATGTAAAAGAAGTGAAAATAAATAAAAAGAACATGAAATATTCATCATGTTATAATATAGGCACCTATCCCTGAAAAAAGGCAAAGTCTGCCGATATGTCAGTTATGATAACATGAACTATCATAACAGACATGTCTGGATAGTTCATGATGAGTCATAGAACATAAGAACAGAGTGAGTATTTATCCTATAAAATAATTACGAAAAAGTATGATCGTTCAAAATTAGGGTTGGGTTAGTTGAAATCTAATATCATATCAAGTCCTCTTACAATGCGTCATATCTTTGAAGTAATTGAGAGTATAAAACATTCAATCAAGAAAAAGGAAAGTACAACTTCACGTTCAAGTACAACTGAAGTTGTAACTTTATAACAAAATGAAGGGAAATAAAAAAAAACAATTTTCGCGACCTCGGAACCTTAAATCTCGTATCTAAGTTAACTCACATGTGACACCACCAGACTTTTCAAGCATAGTTTCTTTTCATTCCAAGGTGAAAATCTACGGCGACCGCCAAATTATTACTTTCATTGCAACTAAACAAGATATGTCTCGAATAATCCGCCACGATTTCTAAATTTTATTATGAAACATTCACTTCGTATTTGAAAAATTCGTATATTTCCGTTTTACATTCGAAATGTAAAAGTGGATTCGAATTGTATTTCCTGAAACTCTATACGAGTTGAATCTTTTGCGAAACACTATTGAAAAATGCTTGAAAACAAATTCACGAGACCATGGGTACGATTTGAAATATTTTTATTAACAATCTCGAAGTTTCAAAGTTTGGAGGTGTTTCTCAAACGTTGAGTCTATGAAGTTCTCTCCCTAATATAACGCTTCCATATCCGAACCAAGTTCGACCCGATGAACAATACTCGATGTGGCCTGCATATTATCAAATTAGCAATCAGGGTTGCGTCGCTGAGGCTGTACAAGTACCATGGTATTGATTAAGCAGGGGGGTGAATACTGCATACTCTTCTGTGTTCCCTCTCCGATGCTCGATTACAACCCTTTCGGGGCAAGAGGGTCCTCTGTGTGTGTGAACCGATTGCAGACGACAATTACTACAGAGTATCAGTTAGGTTATTATGACTAAATGACTTTTTACACGGTTATTTTTGAGCACTTATCAAAAAATTTTCAAGAAGACCTGAGTTATTATCTTTGAGAAATTAATTACTCCACTACCGAAAACTGGAATAATTGTATCACTATTTTCCAATCCCGGTTAAAAATCGATATGGGAAGAGCGTGAGCATTACTTCGGTTGTGATTTGAGGCTTGTGTAAATTTATACACATGAACTGTTTGATGAACTCTAAATGAGTGTTGAGCAGCCAGAAACATATTTTTGGTGAATTTAACAAATTTCATAAATTAAGCTAATATTTTGACTTAATATATTATTTATTACCTGAATGGGTCATATTTGGAAATTAATAATGAGCTTGAGTATACAATAAATTCATCAGGTAGATGAAAACTAGAACTAAAAGTGTTCACCCACCTGAAGGAGGTATTGTATACTGAAACAATATATGAAATATTTTTGAAATTTTTATAAGGTGTTTAATTCATTCATGAGTTGATATGAAATTTCAGCATATATATATATATATATATATATATATATATATATATATATATATATATATATATATATATATATATATATATATATATATATATATATATCTTGAAATTGATTTATTGCCTGTTTGAGGTATTTATTTTGAAAGTTTTTAGCATTAACAGGCTTTTTAATATGAAAAAGTTTATTTCTGTTGACGTTTCGTTGTTATATTACAACTTTGTCAAAACTAATGAATTATTATTATTAATAATTAATTCATTAGTTTTGACAAAGTTGTAATATAACAACGAAACGTCAACAGAAATAAACTTTTTCATATTAAAAAAAGCCTGTTAATGCTAAAACTTTCAAAATATATATATATATATATATATATATATATATATATATATATATATATATATATATATATATATATATATATATATATATATATATATGTGTTTTTCTAAAATTGATTTATTGCCTGTTTAAGATAGTTTATTTTCAATTTTTTCAGTAATAACAGGCTTATTTTAGTGTTAAAAACTTTATTCTGGTTGACGTTTTGTTGTATATCAAAACTTATGAATAATTGAATTTTATGAATTAGGTACTATAGATATCCAAACGTCAAACTTATTTTTTGACAAAAATCAAATTATTTGTTTTTTTGTATTTTCGCATTTTCATTTTTAGTATGAGAGGAATATTTCTTGCTTAGCATTCGCTTCGGAAGGTCTTCGTGAAGAAGAGGAAACATGAGGAAACCTCTGTAAAACTCATGGTAAGCCAGGTGATTTTTATGAGTGTGATTTATATATATATATATATATATATATATATATATATATATATATATATATATATATATATATATCTTATATATAAAATTCTCGTGTCACAGTTTTCGTTTCCATACTCCTCCGAAACGGCTTGAGCGATTCTCATAAAATTTTGTGAGCGTATTGAGTAGGTCTGAGAATCGGCCAACATCTATTTTTCATCCCCCTAAATGTTAGGGGTAGTCCACCCCTGAATTTTGTTTTTTATTTTTTAGACAAAATTTTCAGTTTTTATTTTTTTATGATACAACATACAAAAATACATACAATACTAAATTTTCACCCTTCTACGATCAACCCTTATTTTTTATAGCTGTTTATTTCTTTGGCGGCTTGATGATATTGTTGGCAGGCGATTTCAGGCAGACGTTGCCAGTAATTCCCCGTGGAACGCCTGCAGATGAATTCAATGCTTGCCTGATGGCATCACCTTTATATGTTACCGTTATTATGGAATAACGTAAAAACATTATCGCTAACCACTAATATGAGAATTCAACTTCAAAATGATCAAAGTGCTGCACAATTTTCCAAACAATTATTAGCTGTTGGAAATTGAAAAGTCCCAGTTGATGCGACATCTGGATAAATTACTCTTACCAACAACTTTTCCCGATTTGTAGACTCTCAATTAGCTTTTATTGAAGATGTTTTCCAAACATTAGTGAGAATTATCAGAATTATGCTTAGTTAAGTCAACGAACAATTCTTGCAGCAAAGAATAATGATATACACGCACTGAATTTCACCATTCAATCAAAAATTGCAGGCGATTTGGTGACATACAAATCCGTTGATTCCATAACAAATCCCGATGATGTAGTAAATTATCCAACGGAGTTTTTGAACTCTCTGGAGTTACCAGGATTTCCAGCACATAACTTGCAACTCAAAGATGGTACAGTTATTATGATATTGCGTAATTTGAATCCACCGCGACTTTGCAACGGTACTTGACTTTCCGTTAAAAGACATGCCGAATTTGATTGAGGCAACCATTATTAACGGAAAGTACGCAAGTGAAAATGTATGTATTCCTCGAATACCAATGATTCCGACTGATCTTCCGTTTGACTTCAAACGATTGCAATTTCCAGGTCGCCTTGCGTTCGCAATGACAATGAACAAGTCGCAAGGCCAATCGCTTAGTGTTTGCGGGATAAATTTAGAAAATCATTGTTTTTCACATGGGCAGTTATACGTTGCGTGTTCACGAGTTGGGAAACCATCCGCTTTGTTTGTGTTAACGTCAGACCAAAAAACAAAAAATGTGGTTACTTCAATGAAACGGATAATTTGCGGACACGGATATAATTCAGTATTTACTTTTGATTCACTTTCATTTACTTAGAGACGTTCAACTAAATAACACTTCATTTTTGTAATCGAAATGAATTCATTACTGTTGAGAAACGAAATAAAATTTTTCCTTTTCAAATATAAAACTTTTAATCACCAAACGAAATGTTACATAACACGAAGCCATCTGGTGGCGAAACGGAGTTCGCCGGGTCTGCTAGTATATATATATAATTACATATAGTCGAGTTTTATACTCATCCAAAATATGTATATTAATTGGTTTATGTGTGTGAAATTTATAGTAGAACTGGAAAGAATGAGCCTCGAGATGTGATGTTTGGTGATAGTTGTGTATTAATTTTATGAGTGTTATTTGAGAGGTTTATCAAATCGTTGTAAATAGTATTGAGATGTTTATGTATGGTCTTTCATTTACTGTGTTTTCCAAATTTTTACGAATGTGCAACATTCCTAAAATTTCTCCTCATTTTTGTCTTTCTGACTTGTTAAATATATAGTTCATAGTATATTGTAAACAGTAGTAATGAGCTTTTTCTGAGTTACTGTTTCCTTATTCAACTTGGTATATATTTCTTTGATTTGATTTTTTTCATTATATATATATATATATATATATATATATATATATATATATATATATATATATATATATATATATATATATATATATATAGCAAAATGAAACACATTTCATTATCGATGCTCAGAAGTTTTCACAGAATCTCTTCTATTGAAATAGATTGTGTGAGTATAATATAATGCTCAGGTTTTAGTTATAACACCTAAATAAACAATGTAAGGAGAATTAATACAAGGAGAAAAAGGGAGGCCAAGTAGGCAAGTTCTGCGGCGGCTTTGGCTTAGCCTTAAAGCAAACCATGTGAAGTTGTCAACACAGGGGAGCAACGCAAGCACAAAGCGCTCATAAAATACTGATCGGTTTTGCAAACGATGCGGACAAAAGTCCCGAATTCGGATTATTTCATATTTAGGATTCGGTTGAGGCGTAGCCAGCTATCAGGGGCATTTGTTTTATTTCTTGTATTCAACTGAGGAATACAATATGGTTGTCATTACAAGAAGAATATTCAATATATGTTCATTCCCACAATATAAATAAAATATATCAGTGATCGACTATTCGCGAGATGACAATACCTCATCGATTGTTTTTATTTCTAAATAATAATTCCCTCTAGTTCAAACTTTTCTTTAACTACACAAAGTTTCATTAAAATTCGTTCTACAGTTCGGGAACATATAAGGAATTGAATTTCAAAAAACTAGTTTTTTTAAATAAGTGAATCTCCAATGCTGCAATTCAGTTTTAGTACCTATCTAATGTAATTGAACAGAAACATTGATAAAAATTATACAATAGAAATCGTCAGTCAAAATGAGTATCGAAAAATTTGAACAATTTCATTATTTGAAAAAATGAACACAAAATTCACAACAAAATTTAAAAATTGAAAAGGATTTTTGGAATAATTGATAATGCTGAACCAAGTATGTATGAGTAATAACAATTAAAGATCATCTCGCAAGAAGAGACAAATGTTCATTTTAATGAAAAATTTCAAAATTTTTTACAATTCTTAAATATTTGGAATTGTGGGGGATTGCCTGGGAAAATCCCGAGAAATTGCTAAAAATGTAGATAAATGTGAAAGAAATTTTCTACCAAATTAAATATAAAAGGTATTGCTAAAATGAAAACCAAATATTATATGTTGTATACTGATATGTATATACATATTATATACTAGTAGAAGATCTGAACTAAAATCGATCTTCACCGAGCTGATAATAGAATTAAACATATTTTATGACAAATTTAGTATATCAGAAAATATGTTAAAAATGGGTTGCCTAGAAAATCCTGGACAGACATTTTTTAATTATTTTTAAAAAAATTATTTTTTTTTAAATGTTGCAGCATCAAGATAAAAAGAAAATTTTTTCCCTGACAAAGTATGAAACGTATAGAATGTGCAGCCGTTGGGTTTCCTATTATTTACCGGGACAAACTACTCGGTTGTCAGGTATAAACAGGTATGTCGATGCCATTTACCTTCACTTGATTGGATAATGGAAAAAATTTTATATTATAAGCGTTGCTTTATTGCGAACACGCTTATATAGGGTTGTCTGCAAAAAACTTGGTCCTAATAGGGGTTTGCGAATTTTCAAGATTTTAATTTTAACGCGAATGGAAATGTGTGACAGAGAGGTTGAGTGTAGCGTGTAATACTAAAGCCATGTTCTGTCCTTTATTATTACACGCTATACTCAACTCGGATCTCTCTGTCACACATTTCCATTTTGCGTTAAAATTGAAATCTTGAAAATTCGCAAACCCCTATTAGGACCAAGTTTTTTGTAGACAACCCTATATCAACGTGTCCGCAATAAAACAGCGCTTGGATAATATTAAAATTTTTCTATTATCCAATCAAGTGAAGTTAACTGGCATCGACATACCTGTTTATACCTGACAACCGAGTAGTTTGTCCCGATGAGTAATATGCAACCCAATGGCTGCACATTCACCTTTCATACTTCAAATCAGGGAAAAAATTTTCTTATTATCTTGATGTTGCAATATTGAAAAAAAAAACATTTTTTAAAAATAATTAAAAATTGTCTGTTCAGGATTTTTTAGGCAACTCATTTTTAACATATTTTCTAATATACCTACTAAATTTGTTATGAAATGTGTTTCATTTTATTATCAGCTCGGTGAAGACCGTTTTTAGTTCGGATCTTAGACTATACATATACGGGTACCTATACGAATATGACATCTCATATTTGATTTTTGTTTTGCATGAATTCTATACCTATGTTTTTCGGATTTCTCTGTATGCCTTCCTCAACTCTTTTCGGTCTGAAGACGAACAGTCCCAACAACAAAACGCTCCAATTTGTGAACCGTGCGATTTAAATTTTTCATTTTTATATTTTAGGGCTTTTAGATAGAAATACAGTAGGATCAAAATGAACGATAACGCATAACCTCTGCCTGCCGATGAAAGTGTATCAATTTAGACACAAAGGTCGATTTTTTCTCAGTTCTCTTCATTTCGTTGTACATGTGAATCGGCAAAAACGTTTCTCTTAGGAATAAAACTGAATCAAATATGCAAATAATATTTCCCGGGGCGTATTTCGGCTGCGTCATGTTTTATTTATAAAAAGCAATATTTACTTTAGTTGATTATTTCAACAGCGGCGGGCAGAGATATAACGATTGGAAAGCACGAAACGGACAAACAGGCGAACTACGAACGGCATTCAAATAATCGGCAAGTACAGATAATGGCAAGACGGGAACAATAATTCAGGAAAGTGATTTACGGGATTACGGGCGAAGTTGAGCAGGTGGAATATTATCGAAAACTCAATCAATTCTAATTTTACGTTATTTTAAAATGAAATCTCCAGAAAGTTTTCGTTAATTTTGTTATATATATAGGTTTATAAAATGAATTATGAGATGCGTATAAGGGATCATTTTATTTATGCCCTCCTTTTTCATTGAAAGACTTACGGTTGGTCAAGTCATGTGTTCGACACAGATATGTGGATTACAGATTTAGAGGACATAAGTATCTGCCGCATTGAATAGTATTGGAATATAGCTACTTGGTGCATATCCTTCATAATAATATGTAAGATGAATTCAAACACTTCAATTTTCGATTTACACTTGTATTATCTCTTCTATTTTTCATTATGTTTATTTGCACTAGTTGTTTTCATTATCATCAATGGAAGTGTAAATCAAAAGTTCAAGTGTTTGAATTAATCTAATATTTCCTTTCTAATATAATAGTTAGTTGTAGAAGGAGTTGCCAACTGTTGTATTTTCCCAGAATATGTTCAAGATATTGATGTAGATCTGGGCTAGTTTGGATGGTTTTTAAAACACCGTCTTGGGTTTTTTAAAGATCAATAAAACAAAAAATGAACTAACATTAGTGTTCTTTTTATACCTTATGGCTCGTAATCGATTTGTGTAATTTTCAAATTTCAAATACTCATCTTAAAAATATTATGATTATAATCTCTTGAATTTTATCAAACCTATTTTTACTACATATCAATTAAACTATTGTAACTCTACTGCGTTATGTTTTTAACAGAATTGTAATGCTTTTTCCAACATAAAATCAAAGTTTATTTGATTTACTGATTGGCTTATTTATTACAAAACTTTCGATTAATTTAAAGGTATTGTACAGAATATACAAGCTCAAATAAACCAGTTGAAAAAGGTCGCGTAAACTAATGTCGAAACTTTGTGTAATAGAAGCTGAATATAACAACGATTAATACAATATAATTGACAACACTTATCTTATCCCAAATAACTTGTTAAATTTTCCCTACTTTTCCAGTTTTCCTTGTTTTGATATATTAACCCCTTATAAAAAAGCTTTGGCATATTTGAAGACCTATTTTTAGGAATGATTCTATGATTGCATGAATTCATATGGAAAGGATTTCAATTTTTTCAATTTATATGAAATGATGAAATAATTTCATGAATAAATTCAACAGGCTCGCCATACTTTGTCATTAACGAAAATTGCTCCTTATATTTTATAAGAGTTGCATCCACTCTAGAGACCATTATAATTAAGAATATAAATGTTGAGGCATGATCATTTTCAATTATATTAGTAAATTATCGAAAAATATATCCTTATAATATTCAAAAACAAAACAAACACTTATCGAAAATTCGACCGAAAAACGAAGAATAGAAAGACGAAAGAAACGTAAACAATTTCGAAGAACTGGAAAGAGAAGAGACGACCAACAATGTGCGATGTATCGGTGAAGCTTTCATAATTAAACAAGTTTTATAGCAACGGAACGCTGTCATAACTCTTCATTGTGCGAGTGTTCTATTCTACACGTTACGTGTATTTAATTGTACGGAAAATTTGAATTGAATATTATACCGTAATTAAAATACAAAGCATTCATCAAATATGCAAATAGTATTTAAATTTTCAACGCTAAATTTTTTAAAATATTTATCAAACCGTGTTACATTCCTCATTCGCGTAGCGGTTGGTTAACTTGTTGTTTCATTGTGAATGGCACCTGGAGCGTCAGCCGTTTTGTTTCTGTATGTTGGATTTTAACGATAAGATTTAAATGACTTCATAATGGGACATTGTTTCCTATATGAATTTTGACTACACGCGGAGGTGTATTCCATTGGCGTATAATTTGACATCAAAATAATTATTAAAAATACAGAATCTTTTATTTCTGTCATGAAACCAAATATATTTATATACTCCCGTTTTTGTGAGAAAAAATCAGGATTCAGATTGACGTATCCGAATTTCATGGTCCACAAAATGTACGTCATTCATATGAGAAATTTTTATTATTCGAAATGAAATTGACTCATGGTGAATGCAATTACAAAAACAAAACAGACAAAAAAAATGTAACTTAAAAAACACTGGGAGAGGTATTTGAAAAAATGAATTAATTTCATTACAATGACACTCTAATCATGTCGCTTAAGCTTATATATGATCTCATTCTGACGACCTGCATTTTTTCTAGATGGAAGGTAGCAAAAGTTACTCCAGTGCTCAAGGCGGGCGATTCATCACATATTGGCAATTACAGGTCATTTTCTATATTGTCGAATTTTTCTAAATTGTTGGAAATTAAACTTTTTAATACCGTTTATCCTAAGATCAGAAATAGTGTTGCAATTGAGTAGCATGACTAGCATTATGACTAGGAGATCGTACTCTACAAATTTGGTTAAGTTTTCTCAGTTCATATGTGAGTAATTCGACGGAGCAGGATAGGTCGACGTTATATATGCAGATTTCCAGAATGCTTTTGATAAGATGAATCATGGACTACTTATAGTTAAAAGTAGAAAGCTTTTTGGATTTGCGAATAATTTATCATTTCTAATGAAGTCCAGTAATCGCAGTCAATTCGTACAAATTAGGAATTGCAAATCGAGAGAATTTCTAGTAACTTCAGGAATGCCATAGGGATCCAATCTTGGACCCCTACTATTTGCCAGTTAGTTTCATCGCCCGCAATGCTAGATTGTTTTCGAATACCTCAACACTGGTCCATTTATTCAATGTTCCAGTGGGAAGCAAGCTTGAGTATGGCTGTCTTGATTGGCGAGCAATATTTAATTGTCACTTAAATCGCCTGGAGGAACTGCAGAGGAAGTTCTTGAAATGGCTCTCATTTCGAGAGGATGGTGTATATCCACCTAGGGGTTGTGACCACGGTTGTTTGCTGTCGAGGTTTGGCAATAGGAGCCTCTACACCAGAAGAAGTTTGAATGCTTGAAATTTTTTCTAATTTGCTCAATGATAATGTCGACGGTCCTGAGCTCCTGGATAAACTTAATTTCTTCGTTCCTTAGAGGTGTACTAGAATAAGCCAGACATTTCACTAAAAAACCCACAGAATCAATCTTCTCTTGCAATCGCCGCTTAGCTTTGCATATTCTACTGCAAACCAGGTATCAAGCTGCTGTGGTTTGCACTGGGGCTCACTTGCTTCCATCATTAATGTGTATTTAAATTTTAACCAGTGAGTTATGTTGATTCCTTCCGGTTTGAGTTCTGAGACATTTGTTTTCTTGATTATTATAATGGTTGCATACTTAGATATTGACATTATAAATTTAGATTATTATATTTGATGATTTCCATTATAATAGTTATTTTTCAATATTGCATATCTATGTTGTTATTGATATTTTTAGTAACCATATTTATTCATTATGTATTTTTCTGTAATTGGGAAGTTACCTGTTAGAAATATATGCTTATTATTATGATTGAATTATTACATATTCCAAGCAAGTGAAATGAAGGAATCTCATGACGACGATCATCAGATAGGAGAAACATAAGTAAATTAGACATGTAGGTATTTTTTTCGTTTTTTCAATTTACGGGTAGGTTGTGTCCCGCGACTAAGTATGGTGACCACTAAAGTATATGCTATTTCAGTGATTTTAATCCTTAAGTGTCAATTAATGCAACTGTAAAAGATAAAATGATGAATACTTAAAAATTCAAGCAGATTACTATGGACTTTTGCACTCAAAAATGCTTTTGGGTTTGGAGCTATGGGAAGTGACTTGTTATGTGAGGGATATTCTCACAGCCCAAAGAGGCTTTCAGAGCCATCGAAGATGCTAAAACTCTCAATATCGCTACAAACTATATTTCAAAAAACACAAGTTTTAACCGAAGTAGCTGAATTTATACTTAGGCTTGTTACGAACATTGCAAACAATTCCTCCAGATATGGAAAACGAGCAGCAACTTAACCTTACAATATCAGATCGAATGAAGACCTCAATATTGAAAAGGCAAGATTGATGACGTGCATGAGAAAAAACGAGGGAGTTAAAGTTTTCAAAATACTTCCAGCCCAAAGGAGGAATTTAGATCGAAGGGTCCTACGAAAAATGTTGAAGGATTACCTTGTGTAAAATCCACCCCACAGCTTGAATCAGCTTACAGTTAAAATTTGAATTCCGAATTCACAATAATTTATAGTTGATTATTTTTTGTATTCAGTATGACTTTGTTACTATGTAATTTGAATACACTATTTATCTAAATGAGAGGTAAAATACTTGTCTAAAAATCACTGACTGAACAATTCTTTATTAGACCAGTTCTGGCTTTTACGGCATTATCAAGAATGAATATGCATTCCTAAAAATATTTTTGAAAGTATATATATATATATATATATATATATATTATATATATATATATATATATATATATATATATATATATATATATATATATATATATATATATATATATATATACATATATGTGTGTGTGCGTCTTTGTGTATAGGTATAACCATGTTTATACCCATAAACATACCTTGTTGGATCTACAATTCATAAATATCTATCACTATACATATTGAATATAAACTAAAATTCAAACACAACTTTTGATTCACTCTTTCTTGACAACATAACATGACGCGTTTCGTCGTTACAAACGACTTCTTCAGATGTTAACAGAAACGACGAAGCGGGTAATGAAAGTGTAAATCAGAAGTTCAAGTGTTTGACCTTTTTTAATTTTAGTTTATATTCAATTATAATGGATTTACATCAAGTAAACGCCAACACTATTAAATATCACTGAAGTTGAAGTTTCTTTTCATATTTTTGAATATCAGTAGAGAAATATGCCTCCAATTGGATTTCTTTGTGTCTATATTTCAATATATAGGGTGTTTTTTTTTCGAGGTATATAACTTCAAGTTGACATTACTGTTGAAGATGGCGACCGATTCAACAGCTGAGAAGTGATTTATCCTCAGTTTGGTTTGGAAATTCATCATGAAAAGATTAAGCAAGGCGTAGATTCGTCGAATGGGCTCAAAACGAGATTGCCGTTGTTCCCGATTTTCATAAGCGAATTTTGTTTAGCGATGAAACGCACTGCTGGTTGAATGGCTACGTCAATAAACAAAACTGCCGCATTTGGAATGAAGATAATCCTCAAGTGTATGTCAAAACACCGTTACATCCAGAAAAACTGACTGTTTGGTGAGCTTTATGGGCTGGTGGAATCATTGGTACGTACTCCTTCAAAAACGATGATGGCCAGAACGTTACAGTCAATGGTGGTCGGTATAGAGCCATGACTACTAACTTTTTCATTCCTGAATTGAACAATCATGATGTCCAGGAGCTGTGGTTCTAACAAGACGGCGCAACATGTCACACAGCTCGTGCCGATTTATTGAAAGACACGTTTGGTGACCGCCTATTTTCACGTTTTGAACCTTTGTATTG
The DNA here is from genome assembly GCA_030704895.1 of Henosepilachna vigintioctopunctata. Lineage (NCBI taxonomy): Eukaryota > Metazoa > Arthropoda > Insecta > Coleoptera > Coccinellidae > Henosepilachna > Henosepilachna vigintioctopunctata. The sequence goes on along the minus strand of JARQZJ010000148.1, from coordinate 166,149 downwards.
GCCTCCAAGATCTTGTGATTTAACACCGCTAGACTACTTTCTGTGGGGCTATGTAACGTCATTGGTCTATGCGGATAAGCCATAAACGCTTGACCATTTGGAAGACAATGTTCAGCGTGCTATTGTCGATATACAGCTACAAATGTTGGAAAAAGTAATCGAAAATTGGACGTCCAGATTGGACTACATCCGAGCTAGTCGTGGCGGTCATATGCCAGAAATCATATTTGAAATGTAATTCCACAAGATTATCTTTCGAATAAAAAAAAGTTCTTGTCAATCGAATTATCCATCGTTGTTTTATTGCAATTTGAAGTTCTATACCTCAAAAAAAAAACACCCTTTACTTATATACACCCACCGTGTATTGTATCATAAAAATGTCTCAACACTTAACTTTAACTATTCTGTTAAATTGTGTTATTCAGATGTTCAAAACGAAAATAACCGGGGTGAAATCGCAATCGCTACACCAATATTGCTTCATCTAATAGCAATAAGGGGGCCCAGAGCACAACACAACATTTGCATATCTCTATCTTCTCTGGATAGTTTAATTAGTTTATAAGTTTGCAGTTATCTCTCAGCCGATGGCTCGATCTTCCCCCTTGCCTTCTGAGAGTTTATCCAATCAATACAACGCTCAAGTTTGCCAAGTTAACGTTTGTTATATAAACAATGTTTACGTTCTACTCACTACAACAATAACTTTCACAGATGCTATTTATTTTGGCATTAAATACAAACTTGATAATAGACATAAATGATTTTGTTAAGAGTTTACGATGTCAGCACATTGAACATATAGTTATAGAACTCAAACGATCATATGAGCATAGTGTGGCGATATTCGAATTTTGAAAAAATTCAGAGACTATATCGCTGTCTTGGTTCCGCGAAAATATCAGACTGTCTGCATCTACTTTCATGAAAAAGAATGAAACTCTAGGAAAACTGATATTGATACGATGTCTAATCGTTAAGAATGTTCTAAGAAATCTTTTTATTCAATCTGTGAACCATTAGCCTTGAATAGCATTCGGAATATTCCAAATGATTTTAACATCTTGAAAAATGGAAATAGGAAATTTTATATACTCGCTATATTATTATAGAAAACACAAAAGAACTTAGATTAACATTTTCCAGAGATAAATGAGCCAACACTATGGTACATTCAAAATCATATCTTTTGACATGAAAAAGTGTATGAAATAAAGACTTTGAAACACCATACATGAAACAAAAGGCCGCAGATCTAAAGATTGCCCTCGGACTTCCGAGATTTCTACTGAAACTAAATTACATATCAGTAAATAGTCCATTCGAATCGAAAAATTCAACCATCAGGCACCACATCAATCTGTCCCTTACCTTCCAAAGCCAGGAACAATTGAAATAGGTATACACTCTAAATAGTGCTATACACTAAATCGCAATGCCACTTTGTCGCCTATTATGTATACCGAAAAAAAACTTTCTACCGATAAAACTCACGGGAGCTTTCAAAAAACTGCGGAAAAGATACAAAGGTTTATTTCCTGTATATTTCAAGGCTACAAAAGGGTAAAAAGAATGTTGTTATCAACGAGAGATGTAAAGTACTACCTAATAATCTCGGAAGCATTGAACCTAGGTTTAGAGAATCTAGGTGTAATAAAGTTTGAAATGACAAATTCCTTAGATCGAAGTGTTTGATTGACGCATCATGATTCAGCTTTTGATTGAGTCTCACCTAGGTATTATAAAATTTCGATCTTCTTCAAATACGCAATAATACAGATCTTTCAAGTACGAGCAAGCTATTCGAAAAGTCCATCGTGTAGTAAATAGCAAATAAGGTCTGTTTGAAGATTCATCGAAAGATTTATTGAAATATAAAATATCGTTAAACTAATATAGACTTTTTGCAACATGTTCAATAAATATCTGGTTCACAAAATATTCAACTCAAAATTTCTGGAATTTCCAAATTTTTGTTATTTTCCCTAATATAATTCCAATGAATATTCCGATGTAAAACAAAATAATACACAAATATCTTCAATCAGTAAAATTTTTTATAGCATTTCTCGATTCGGTGAGATGATTATACTTGTTAATTTCAATTATTTTTGATATGACTAGTCCAGAATATTAGGGGGTATGTCAATGACCTGAAAGAAATTTTTTATAATCCATTCAATATTACATAATTCGAGAAAAATCATGTTACTCCTTACACCATTGATAAAGTTCAAAAACTTGATATGGATGAGAAGCATGCATTTTCACCGGCTGTCATAATTTACATCATTACATGCAAGTAGGCAATAAGGAATAATACGATATAATTTCACGCGGCATACTATATAAGAAATATTTTATTAAGGCAAAACTTTTATCAGTTTGTAATTGAGGTATATTACTTTGAACAGTTGTTTTGTTTTCCATTTATCATCCACATGAATAATTTCACGTTTCTATATCATCAGAATATAGCATCTAATGAAATTTCTGTACAGGTCTGGAGTAAGATATATCTTTGCACATTTCTACATTCTATGTTATTTTTATAGCCGTATATAATATTAACCTTATCTATGTTTCAATGTTTTAGTGCAACAATTTGATTCTGTCTGGCTTACATATATCAAATTAGCGGCGAAAACTGCTTAGGAATAATTTAAATTTTAAAAACATGTAAATAACTATTACAAGTAATTTGGAGGATGACCTATAATGAAATATAACCTCAAACTACAATCACTGTTATCACTACAATCATTCATCGTATTAAATACTTAATCGAAATATATTTCAAATACAACTCCCAAGGAGCTGCCTGCACAAATGCTTCATTCTCGTTGACAACATTAGTGTAGACAGCTCCCTGTACGCTCACATATTTTTTGTTTTTTTTGTAGTTTAATAGTTTATCGTTTGTGAAAGCTTCTTCTGATTTTCATATTCTTGTGTTTTATAACAGGCGTTTGCAATATAAGGACAATCTCATTTGATGTTTGTGCCTGGATTCCGATAATAATCTTCGAACCTCTAAAAAAATATCATGAAATAAACAGTATTGATTGAAATTGTATTTTAATGAAGCGTGAAGAGAAATTTAAGAAATAAAATCTAGAGTTATTGCTAATCACTTACTTCAAATGCTTGAAATGAAGGGGCTATCGACGAGTCTTTCAGTATTTAAACATACATTTTCCCAGAAGATGATGAATTATTCAAGTCGTCGATATTTTCGATATCCAGTATGATAAAATTTCAGATATTTTGAACTGAAAATATTCTGAGAAAATATAGTTATTTATCTCTTTTCAATGAGATCCTTATGATTACACACGAGAACCACTTTGAATTTTTATTCACCCGAAATAGTTGTAAAGAAATATGAAAATATTGCTGGTCAAAAAAAGTCGTTCCTTGCAAAGCAGTGGTGTTTCCCGGCCCTGCCTACAATATTATATTCTAATAAAACAGAAGTAAGGAAACAAATTCATGTTCGAATTATATAAAGCTAGAGTTTAATGATAAGACCAAATCGTGGAAAATATTCACACAAGTTCTCCATCATTATATTATGGTATTACTTACTCATATTCAACCTCCGTATCATTAAAATACTTGGAAACAAGCAGAAATTACAGCTAAGTACAGTTAGTAATACTATTTCTATGACGTATTCAGTTTAAATAGAGAAACAAGAGAAAATGTATAACGGTTTCCGACGATCGGTTGCATTAATGATAATTATTACGAGACCAAAAAATTCATGATAGTTTATTTCGATATATGATTTATATTGATTTATACCCATTAACTCTGGTCGATATGAGCATAATGAAGGTTTTCTTTGATAGCAGTACTGGTACATTTGAATTATTATACATGAGTTTTTTGCCTTGAGGGTGTGCTGTCGATGCACTCGACCCTCTGGGAATGTTTTGTTCCTTATTTAGGTATCATTTTACACCGTTTTCGATATTGCTATTTTTTGTATAAATAAGTTTATAAGTTTTTATAAGTACAAGTAGAATTCTATTAGTAATAAATGAATAAATGTATGTCTATGACACACTAGAACGCCTGATAGTCTGGGAGCCGGCCGTATAAAAGTCTTATGGATCAGATACATGAATAATTTTTTGAATATAGACCGAAAAACCATAGAACTAAAGGTCGACACCCCCAACAATGTCTGATTTTGCCCGCATGCAAAATTATGACCTACTTCCGGTTGTGATTTCAGAAATTATCATAACTTATAAAATACATGAAAAAAATTAACGTGAAAATGAAGTTTTTGATAAGAAGAATTGAATTTACAAACGTCGACAAGCTCAATTCATTCGCAACCGTGTGTCGACCACGATCAGAGGTACTATTTTCATACTTTTTATTAATGGATCGAATGCATGAATTTTATTAAACGTTCCTAAAATTAAAACCCCTCTAATTATTAAAAAAAATGGTCGACACCTTTCAATTACCCGGGTCCCACTGTCGACCTAGTTTGATGATCAGAGCGCCTATACAGATACGTATAATAGTTTTATCGTCAATATTAAGATATATTGCTAGATACATGGACAATTCTTTTTTTAAAGTAATTCTACAACTATTGAATTAATGAAAAAAAATAGTCGACACTTTTGTTTTACCCATGTCGACTGATTTTAAGTGATTGAATAACCTTTGCTCGTATACTCAACTCCCTAAATGTTTCATTATTTTTTATATATTCATCCAATACATAGATAATTCTTTTCTTTGTAATTCTACAAGCATAAAATCAATTTAAAAAAATAGTCAACACTTTTACTCGACACAGAAAATGTTATCGTCTGATTTCAAGTGATTAAATAACCTTTGTTCGTATACTCAATGTCCCTAAATCTCCTGATCCATAGGACTTTTATACGGCCGGCTCTCGGACTATAATATAATACCACCACTTCAAGAGAGTTTGGCGTTTAAACCAGTAAACATTTGAGTACATATGACCATACATATGTATTATACAGTTAAATTCGAATCTGGCACCTGACCAGAGTTAAAGTTCACAATCTACATATAAGGCTTATATTATAAATAAATAAATAGATTAATAATAATAATCTATTGACCAAACTGAATATGATCTTACCTTTCTTTAAATGCATGAAAGTGCCTTCTTTGGTTTTCTTCGAAAGTTTTGTTTCAATAATTATGAAATAAAAGAGAACGTGAGTGAAAATGATACTCCACCTAGCCAACAATTCAAAAGAATAGTTGCGAAAGAAAGGGCCGATAGAATTTTCCTTTGTGTGCAATTCCATTTTATGAATAATCTAGGAAGAATTCGAATCGTAAAACAGACAATTTCGAAATACTATAATCAGAAAATGTCTCACAGAGACCAAGATAATCGCGAGAAAAAGAAAATACCGAGGAGAAGAAGCGCGTATCGATCTCAGAAATAATCACGGATGTTTTATCTCCGCTCCGCCGTGTGCAGTGCGGAAAATAAGTATGGTTACATTACCCTCACCAACCCTTCTTTTCTCGAGTCCCAACATATTCAGTAATGTAACTTTCCTCTACTCACACAGTGGGTATAAAATATGTAGTTTCTCTCATAAAGATGAAAGAGACGCCTATTGTACACACTCCAAAGAATTTCCCTTTGAAGATGTCGCGAAGTACGCGCTCTCAAATATGAAAAAAGCCGTTGGAACTATTAGGGAAGGGCATGTAAAATCTGCGGAGATATTAAAAAACAGCGCCGCGCTTTATTATATATTAGGGTTCATGAATAGGACCGTACGGAAGAAATATCTTATTAGTTTCAGTTCGACTCGATGGAAAAAATCCGTTGTTTTTAACACTTTATCAAAGTATTAGAAGGAAAAACTAACGTTATGTTCGAGTGTTATATTACGAATTGAATTGAAATTGTCAAGCTTGATCAGTTTCTTCCTTCTATCATTGCCACATTTTGAATAACATCTCAAGAATTCTATTTGAAGTTTATTTATGGAATCAATTTCCTAGGTAACTTCATTTTGGGAGAAATCAAATGATTTGTTGGGAAAATAATTTACACGAAAGACAAGATATTTTGAAAAACTTCTATAGGTACCTTTACAAAATGAACGAGGAGGCGACAGAGTTGAATTAAATTATTCTAAACACATTATCCAAATGATAAAAGAACCGAATGAACTACAATAGGGAAGTCGGAGTAAATTTACCATGAATAAGCCTGCACACAACAATACATCTCCAAGGAAGTTTAGTTTATCGAACAAGATAATATCTTCTCTTTCGTTTTTGTAGTTTGAAACTTCGATTTCTTGATTCAGTTTTGAAAAGATGAACGTCGAAATATGTCATTGATAAAAAATCGATTCTAGTACATCGGACAATTATCTTTCAGAATTACTGAAGGACTCATAAATCTGCAATTCTGAATGTCCATAATAAACTAAGAAAGAAAAAATTTCTTCCTGTGGAAAGTGAGCTAAAATGAAGAAAATCAGTTGCTAAAATCACTGCGGTGGAACCTAAGAATTATTTTGTAGATTCTGGTATTGTTAAAAGATAAAATGTGATGAAATCTGAAAAATAAAACTGAAAAACGTTAAAGGAAATACTTATGGCTTTTATGTGGTGAAGAAGGATGATATCACTAAAGACTTCAAATTGACTTTGGATTGTGATTTTACGTCAGATATAATAATCAATATCTGTTCTTAAATTAATATTGATATTGCTGTTTGACATTGACAGTTTTAATATTCAAAGAGACAATGGGTGTTTTCTGAACAAAATCTGACATTTGATTTTTTTTTATTATAAAATTGCCCGCATCATCCGCAAGGGTTATCAGCGGTGGTGCAGTGGAATTAATGGAATAACATTTCATTCATTCCCACATATTTCGTTCTCTTGATACTTGCTCATTTCCTTCAGAACATTAGAGCTATTGATAATATTATCGATGTGGGGTAGGTATATAGTTAATATGAATATATAACAGGTCAAAGCAAATCAATGCAAAAATATAAGAGATGAAACATGGAAAAAATGTTTCTAATGATAAACGGATCTTTTATGCAAATTCATGGGAACTATGAATGTTCCTAGATAAGTATTATAAATATATGCGTCCGTATGCCATGTAAATGAGGGGGAACTAATATATTTTCCCGTTTTAACACTTCCAGGATCGGCCTGCCCCGAAGCCGCTGTTTATATAGTGATATATCATTGGTAATTAGCGACTTGCGGTGTCAGATTTTGTTACATATCGGCGATTTTACGTGGGCCGCGCCCCTTTCTCGGACCCGAGACGTCTTAAGTGCCCCCATATTTATTGCCAGGCCAATTTCATGTTCGTCCCTGGACGTATGCGTTATATTATAATCAATGCCGGTTATCATATGTTATCCGGTTTTCTTCGGTGATTTATCGGATCATGCCTCCCGCCCGACGCGAAACATATCAAATAACCGATCGGGCGTTATTTATTGGACGCGGTATGTACGCGGCTTTTATGCCATATTTCCAGTGCTAAGTATGAGTTTTCTGCTGGGGCATTCGGAAATCGGTCGTATATTTCCAACAGATATATCGTCTCGTTTTGCTTCTTCGCTCCAAAGAAGTAAAGGGGTGAATTCCATAAGTAGACCATAACATGTTAGCAGCGTGTTTGGAAAAGTAATCAGAGATATCTCGCAATTCTTTATGGTTTATCTGCATATACTCAATTCCCTAGACCTAGAGCATAATCGGTGAAGATAATTGAATGGTGATATATTTTAGCAGTATGGTTTACAATTGCCAATTCAGCGCAAAAGTACACCATTTGGTGCTGTGGTTCTAGCTAGTAACACTATTAAGAAAAAAATTGGGGAAGAAACAAAAATACCAAGAAGACATAAAGTTAGTGGACAGTAAGGAGTAAACTGAAGTTAAAAAAAGTGAAAAAAGAGTTTTGAATTACTATTTATTCTGAAGAAGATTGAAACATTAGTTAATTATGATAAATTCCTTAACTCTCCTGAAAAATTTTGTGGTAAACCTCATTGTTTGTGTGGAACAGGATCTGGGGATCTGGAAAAGTTCACCTTTTTCGACTATAACATTAAGTTTTAAGATATAAAAAATGTAGCTACAGATATAATGTGGCAAAAACAGAAGATGACAAATAAAAATAAAAGAGGATTAAGTTTTTAAAAGAGCTCTTTTGAAAATATATAGAGGAAAAAATTGGTTGACAAGGCCAATGACAAAACATGGAAAAGAGATGAGTTAAAATGGACATTGTATTCAAATTACCCCTAGAGAGCAGCAAATCTTTATTCGTGAATTCGAAAGCTTGATTTAAAACATGAGCTCATCTTGCAGATTTATGAATGAAGTCAGTTTTGTTGTGCATTTGTACCCAATATAAAATTTTCAAGTTTGTATTTACCTCACTTACCTTTCTCTTTAAAACACTAAATCCGTATATAAGGTTACATTGAAAATTTTTATTGGAGGAAATCATATAAATACATAAACTTTACCGCCTAATCTTTATAGACCCAGCTTTCAACCGCAGGTGTCCAGTTTATCACTTCTTTTCAGTGAACCACAAGTTAATTTCTTTTTTGGCAGATTTTACTGCGTCTGATCCATCAATGATTTGTTCCAGTTTGAATGCAAAGATCACCCCTAATAGTTCCAGGGGCACTATCTGATGGGTTTGTAGCTCCTAAAAGCACCCTTCCAGTTTTTACAACATTTAAACTTTCCACACCATTGGAACAACTGGTCCGCTGCTAATATATTTCAGTAAACCGCCTTACTAGAAGAAAGGCCTTTTAGATACTCGTAATGAACGTTTTGCAGTACAGTAAAAATTTATTGCGGTACCTTTTTTGAAAATTTTTTATTAAATATTTGTTATTTGATGCATGAATGAAATATTTACAAACTGAAAATATATTCAGTTCAGAGGTTCATACTGAGGAACTAAGAATGATTTTATAACTTCAAATAATTTTAACTGAACGATATCATATTTGAGCTTTGCCAGCCACAAGAGTAAGTATAATCAATATATCGTGAACAGTGAAATAATTTACTTTTGCAAAACTTCTTTAACAATTGGAAAAATTATTAGCAAATTTTGAAAATATACTAACTAAATTATGATTTTCCACAATCAGCAGGTATTATCAAATTATAGAAATGAAAACTTTCGATCTCTATTCGAGAACAAAAAAATTCTGTTGAAAACAATACATTTTTCAGTATTTAAGAAAAATCTATGTAAGATAAACATACATTTGATTAGACTAAGATGAAGTAAACATCAAACAACTTCATTACTACGAAAACGGGAATGAATTCATACAATAAATGATGATAATTAAATTCATTCCTGATATACTATATCAAGAAGATCAAAATGTTACCGAAAAGAATTTAGGAAAAATATTATCTATTAATTAAAACATGTAGTGGGTAAATTATTATTGACTGAGATTTGTGATTCGAGGGTGAGCTCATCTTCAAGACTGTTTCTTCTGTAACAGTGATATTACACTATTAGATATTGTTAACTATTTGATATTGTTAACAGAAGTTAAATGAAGTTCCGAACGGCCATTGGGCTTGTAATCGACGCATATTACCCAGCATATTTCATTATTTAAACTACTTAAATCATAGACAAACACAAACACCCATGCCTGCATCGGGACTCGAACCCGAGTTCTACCGCACCATAGTCGGGAGTTCTACCAAATTAGCTACGGAGACCGGCTGTTAGGTTATATATTAGGTACTTAATTGATAATATTTTAAAACAGGAAGAATCTATAAATAATAAGGATCTTATCTATAAATTATATCAAATGGCAGGAAAACTATGGATCAAAATTATTTAAAATGAATGAAATAATTATAATTCATAAGACATAAATAAAACAAGCCATAACTTGGATTGAAAATATTTTACGTCGTATATTTCAGTTTTTGTGATATACAATTCAGATATAATAGTACTAAAAGTAAAATAATTATAGTGTACAGGAAAAACATAGAGAATATATTATGAAACTACAATTAAAATGAGGATAGCTGAGCATAAATTGAACGCCCAGAATAACAGATGCTTAATAATATTAAATTATATCTGTTAAAAACAGATTTATGTTAAAAGATAATAAAAGGGTAGTGGAATTTTTATGTGGGATTGTATTCTACGAAGCATTAGTGTCTGCCAATGATAATTCATGGCCCACTTATCAATTGAGTATAAGTAATCCAAAAAAATTTTTTGGGTTCTAGGATCAATTTGTTTTATCGATAATATTATTATAACGAGCAGATTTTTCACTAGGTCAATATTTTGTCAGTATAATAGCTATATTTCGTTTTTGTCTAATATTAAATAAAAATTTCAACGAAAAACCCATAGTAAATAACGATGGTAATGAGAAAAAAGGAACGATACCAGAAGAATTCATTTCTAGGATTTCCTACAAGAATGTCTGTGAAATTGTAATGAAAACTACTGAAATGCATTTTTCTGTCACTTCTATTACAGTTCTCTTAGAAGTTTAAGGTCCCTCAGAGTGTTCTGTATTTTCGGGAATTCAATTTAACATGAGAGGATTCTAATAAAACCCTACATTAAGGAATATTGACCGGAGTTCCAGATCTACGTGAATGAAAATATCAAAATAACGGCATTCATAGCTTGTTATTCATTCAAATATCCATTATGAAGATTATGAAACCGGAAAAAAATTAAACTAAGAACCAATATGAATATATTCTTATGTAAATATTTTCTGTCACTTTAAAGCAACCCCAACAAAATGATTCAAAAGTCGATATTCTATAGAAATTTGAGAATGAAAAATGTTCTGATAACCGTAATAAATTCATAGTCAAAATCGCGATTTGTAGATGACATTTATCGAATTAAACAATTTCCTGATATTTTAAATGGAACTTTCAGACTCTTTACCTTCCATTATTTATACTCACAAACAGAAAATGAATGAAGGAAATATACCTAGCTATTTTATCAGAATTACATCTGGACTTGAAGGAAAGAAAGTTCATCCTAACCTTCTTCTTTCTCATAGATTTATAATCAGTATTGAAAACAATTTGGACATTGGGCTATAAAAATGTTTATATGACCTTTCTCCAAGTCTATTTGACCCTCTGTAATAATCATGACATTTGCAAATATTTCTTTGTTATACTATTTGACCAAAAAAGCTTTATCGAGTTTTCAATAGCAGTCATGTTTTTGCTTTGATACCTACTAATGGTTCAAACTATCAATCAAATTTAAGAATATTTATTGAAAGAACATTATATTCAACTTTCGAGTTGAACTATTGGACGTGACTCAAGTTTTGTTATTAGAAGTGAGCAATGAATTTTTTGTTTGAAAAATGAATGGAACTGCCTTTATAAATATTCATATGGACATTCCCCAAATCTATTTGGTCCACATGTAACATTTTACTGCCAAATATCCTATTCTCTTCTGCAAGTAATTGAAGCAATGAGTTTAGTCTTTAATTTCAGAGGAACTGTTTGGTTTATGCTTCGGAATCTGCATAAATGTTGATAAAGGTAGGGCCTTTCAGACTAGGAACGAAAAAGGTAAACAAATTCAAATTGAAAAATAAAAAAAAACCACCAAGCCAAACTTCATTATCTTGTCGTACAAAAAAATCATCGGATCTGAAAGGACCCTCGCGAAACGTACATTTACAATAACAAAATTTCAACAGATGATTGGATTAACAGAACGAGTAACTTGTACGCCATATTCCATAAAATAACTAAGAGTCGAACGAAAATCCGACAGGACGTGTAGAAAGCACTTCATTATAAAAACCTTTTTACGTTCTGTCCGTTCAAACAAATCGGATTTGATTAGTATACCGGCATACAAAAAGTACATGCAGAATTTGCTTCCGCTCCAATCGACCCACAGAAGCGGCGTAGTCGAGGAGATGCTCACGAGTTGTGGGAAAATAATCATCATTGATAGACCAAGTACGAAATACACAGTATCTACTGAAGTAGTAGTTTGGATATTCTTGAGAAAATCAATTTTTCCAATGGAATATTTGTAGATATTTCATTATAAGCAGTAGCAATACGCATAGTCGAATGAAGAAGTATAATTGTATATACGTAGAAGTATAGTTGAATACAGTATGTGTTGACTTCAGTGCAGCGATATTGCTATTATTGCAGACCAAATCGGATCACAAATCTCCTATAATAAAACCAAATACTCGAAAAGACAACCAAGAAATGAATCTCTTTTAAACACAGCACGTGGTGAAACTCTACAGAGAAACTAGAAAACGATGTGCAAATTTTAAGGCGCATGTGCACAGAATGAAGGAATCCAGAACATCGGAGAAACTACTCGATATAATAATTAAAAAGAAAAGTAAATGCGATACAGAGCGAAAAGAGCTCCAAAAAGAACTAAAATAGAAAAAATAGGTGTCGATATATCGAATATCGAACGTGTGAAGTTTGGGAAAAACCATAGCGTCAACCTGGAATGTTTATATAATATGTGTAATATAAGTGACCTCACATTTAATAAAAAGGAAATGATTTTCAAGTTCTCTTATGTTTCATTTTATTATTATTCTTGACATTTATAATGCTTTCAAACAATACTGATTGAATTTTAAATGCACCAAACTGGTATACCTCATTTTCAAGTGGAAGCACGTTATTTACATTTTTCGAAAACTTGCCACTGAAAAGCTTGCTCGTCCAATCGATAATCAATAATCAATTAAAGTGGACATTATGTAGATCAACTATGAAAATTTGAATTGAAATTTGAAATTGAAATATTGAAATTTGAATTGATGCCACATCCCCCCTACTCTCCAGACCTAGCCCCCAGCGACTATTAAATGTTTCCTAACCTCAAAAAATTGCTTCGCGGTTAAAGATTTGATAGCAACCAAGAAGTTATCTAAACTATAAATCAGTATTTTGTGGAGCTTAACGAATTTACGTTTAAAACTAGTACAACTAAAAAAGAACACCGTTATGAGAAAAGTATCAGGTTTACGGAGATTATGTTGAAAAATAAAGCAAAAAAAAATTTTAAACATGATTATGGTCAGGCCGGAAACTTTTCACCCCACCCTCGTATATCTTAAAGATACCTATTCCCAAATTTTCTCATTCAGATTGTTCTGCTTTCTTACGATATCATTGGTGTCAAATACTGCCGTTTTTTATATGATTTTTTGTTTTTCGATGGAAAAACTCGACGGAAAATTGAATATATATGAGGAGCTTCACTCACAGTAGATTGAATTCGTGAATATCAATATATATATATATATATATATATATATATATATATATATATATATATATATATATATATATATATATATATATATATATATATATATATATATATATATATATATATATATATATATATATATATTCAAGGAGAGAAAAAATCAAAAGCTGCATTGAAAATCATAAACAAAAATATCTCAAATGAAATTATTATCAGGTTTGTTATTGCTAAGAGCAAGGATTTTTAGTTTTAGGTTTCTTTAGGAACAGACGAATTCTCAAGTTCTCCTGAAAAATAGCAAAAAGCTATCTTTTCAATTATGAAATGAACAGCAAAAAAGCCATCATTTCGATTAAGGGGGTTTGGCCTAAATATTTGCATAAAATATTGAACCATTAATTGGACGATGTCATACAATTAGAAATATTGACGAAGTATTTCCCATAATAGGGTTATTTAATTATCCTAATAGTTGCGACTCTATTCAATATTAATCGGGAACTCCTGTCCTTCCCGTTACTGTATTATAATTATACTTCTAATTATTGGGTTCGGAAAGTAGTTAAAATTCACCAAGATAGAACATATTTCAGGACAGCTGTAATTACCTTTCTGCGAAAGTTTGAAATATTGCATTCGTTCTCGATTGATATTTCTTTGATTAATGTATTTCCTATTTAATAAGCCTTAATAATTGTTTCATTATTTCAAACGGACAGCCATAAGTACTTCAGACGATCTAACTTACATTTTTCTTGAGAAAACATTCGAAGATTCAGTTCCGGAAATTGAGCTTTAAGGAAGATGAGGAAATTTTTCTCCATCAGGCTTATTCGTTTTTCATATTGAATACGATCATTTGATGGAAAATTATATGAACTAAAAATTAACGTCCGAAAATAGAAGTTTTTTGCAAGTATAAGATTTTTCTGATCTGCAATGTACAAAATTCTCATATTGTTATTGGAAATTCATCATTAGTTTCTCAAAAATTTCCGAATTTTCAAATAATCTCAATATTTGGGTATGATTTTTTCAAAGTGTATTTGAAGAATGTTATGACGTTCTGAAAATTTTTGGTGGCATCGAATTCAGGGTCAAATGTTCTGAAGAAGAGAATTTATTTCCCGAAATTTCGTAATTCTTAGAGATACAAATTTTCGAAACTATCTAATTTAGATAGTTCGGTTAGATTCGGTTTTCTATTTTATTCAGTCTAGATAAATTTTCAGTTATTTCCTGAATTACGAGATATAATATAACGAGAAATAAATATATTATATCTGATTATTCATGGAATTAATATGAATATCAACAGATTACATAATTTCAATATTCACATCTCAAGGCTAGCAAGTAACATTCTAGAAAAACTTATTGAATCGAAAATCGAAATGTTATATTATTTCTCATTTTAACTTTTTTATTTTCACAAATTTTTCAACAACTTTTACAAATGCCAACATGGATATCAACATAAAATGTTCAGTGGATTTAAAAATCACACTATCAGGAAATATCTGTTCAGTTTTCTAGGACAAAAACCAGAAGATGATTTTTCCTAAATTTGTGCTTCTTTGAGACTTTTTATGAGCATTTTTGAGGATTACCTGATGCTTTTTAAATTAATTTTAACTTTACGAAATATTTTCGGCATCTGCAGTGCTACTTACTAAATTTTTCGAATTTTATAAAATTATCCTTTAGATTTCAGTTCTTTGCTCGTATTTTCGGAGTAGGCACATACACTGATTCGTTCATAGCAACATGTTTTTACAGTATGTATAGATCTAATTGTAACTAGCTCATTTTAACCATTTGAAAAGGTTATTAGATGAAAAACAGACATAATAAATTAGATATACCAACACCAAAATTCGTGCAAATATATAAATGCGAACTTTGTATGATACTCAAAAAGTTCTGAAAATTTTTTTCGAAAAGCTGGAACAAATCTTCAAACCATATATACGATATAATTATTTGGTATATCTAGAAACTCCTATCACATTCATAATCCCTGTGGGTGGAAACTAGAATTATGTGTATCTATTCTACTTCATTTATTCTAGTTTTATCATTGAACTTTATGTGAAATCATTCTTAGTAGATACTTTCAATAATTGATATTTTGAACCTCTTCCTAAGTGCCCAAAATTTTAGATGCTTTCAATTGTCGAAATTTCCATATAGAGCAAGTAGCAAAGTCACATCCAGGTCAGAAACTACCAGTTAATATCTGATTATATCCACTACGATCGACGTCTATCCGCGGAAACCCAACTATGCCCATTTGCAGTGAAATACGCGACCAGTTCCGATTTCTGGCTTCGCGTAGCAATAATAATTCAGCAGAATCAATTCGATTTTTCTTCGGCTCCGTCCACGCTATTCAATATAACGATGCAAATTAGAACCCGGGTTGCAGAATGGCCCGCTCCGAAACTAAATCAGACAATGATAATTGTAATTGGGACAAAGGGCGTTAGTCGTGTGTCATAGGGATTTGTATATACTCGGGCTCAGCACTGCAGAACATTCGATAATACAATAAATAACTGAAATTGTAAATATATATACGCAATAACAACGTCGTTATTAGTTCGTGTGAAATGTTCTCCATTACGGACGTTTGCGCCATTTTGATTATTAATTTCATTGTTAGAAGGGACGGAGACATTCGACAAGCTCGAATATTTTCTGAGCGTTGAATCTGGAGTGAAATGAATTTTCAGAGATCGATGGGCACCATCATTTTGACGAAATGCAAATGGCGTTAAAAGTGCATGTGAATATGACGATCTCAAGATTCAAGTCCTTTGATTGACTACCAAAAATGCGCTGTAATTGTATAAGAAACACTCTTTTAACAGTTTTTCCCTCGAAAATTTGTGTGATGAAAACTTAAAATATTTGTTATACTCGTATAACTTAGCAAAAAACAGACAATTTTGTTTTGTATAGAAAGCACGGTACACCGAACGAATTAATTCATACAACATCGTGTTCTGAATTGATTTTTGCAGGAAGATATGATATTTATAGAAAAAAAAATTCTGTTGTTACTTTTGGGTGAAAATCAAATTTGAAATCATAACTATTGAAATTAAAAGGCAATCTCATAGAAGAGAAGTAATATGTTGAAAACTATTATTCAGATGATAGTCATCCACTTTCCTAAATTGTTATAATAGGCTTTACGGTCTTAATTACTCGAACCGTTCAAATAGGTATCACAAATAGGCATACGCAATGAATTATATCGAAAAACACTAAATTTATATGGAATTTCTCAAATAGAAATATGTCATATTGTAACTCACGCTGAAGACTGACACGAATCAAAACGATAAATATTTTCACAACATATTAATTGCGTTCTATGTGAATGATAATAGACGAGTGAATACTAAACAATTCATCAAGTGAAATTTCATATATGTTCCTTCTCAAAGAGATTTTTATATCAATTAATTTGGGTAATATCACTGAGCTTTTATTCAGATGAGTTAGATTTCTTCAGATTACCTATTAATAGTCTTATTACTTTCGGTATTATAGTGACCCTATTAATCTCCTTCAATAATAATTAGTGTATGCCCTCAATGGAGGGCATACAATTTTCAATTTTATTTATATTCGACAATCATAATGATGCTCAAAAAACATGGTATACAGTATAAGTTCATTAGTCCGGCATCCAACAGTCCGGGATGTCCGATAGTCCGGCAACGCTCCGGAAAATTGTAAAAATTTTGGTTTTTCAATTTTGGAAAACGCTCGAGAGCTAATCGGAGTTTTCGGGGTAGTTTGGAATCATCCGGATGTGCTAAGATACTAAAGCCATCCTTTTTTTGGACAAATACAAAGTCCACCCGCCAGTAGATGAGTTAGTTTCTGGAAATATTGTTGATACTCTGCTCCCACCTATCGTAACATCTTTGATTCAACCCATGGACCAAGGTCTCTTATTCGAGGTCTGTTGAATGCCGACTGTGACGTGACTGATTTTCAAAAAAAGTTTACAATAAAAGATGTCGTCTATGCTACTGCACTGTCTTGGAACCGGGTAAAAAATACAACACTTCAAAAATGCTGGATAACACTTTTGACCTATCTCTACATAGCATCTGACCTAACTCTACTGTCTAAGTACTGACAATCCTTTGAAAAACCTACCTGAAGATGAGGTAGAGAAGTGGTTTCTTATCGAGACTGTTGAAAAAGAACTAACCGATGAGAACATCAACATTCAGGCTAAACTCAAAACCCTTAGGCTACTCAAAATCTTGAAGAAAGTGATTCAAATGCCGAAACGGAAAAAAGGAAAAAATCAGCTGGGCAGAAGATGCAGAATCACTGAATAAGTTTATCTCTTTTGCTGAGGCATAGTACTAGCTACAGTGCTTCAGAAAATATCAATTTATATAATTAGAAATAATTTTTATACTAAACGCCAAAAGTCAAGAAAACAAAAAGACATTCGTGATTTTTTTGAAACTGAGAGAAATATGTTTTACAGTACGTGTACATACATTATAAAAAATGTAAAATAAACTTTGTTGTACGTATTTGCATACTGTATTTTTAGTTTAATTATTGATTATTCTTACAATTACCGCCTGATAGACCGGAATTTTCGGTAGTCCGGTCCCGAACGTGCCGGAATATCGGACTTCTACTGTATATGTTAGGTATAGACTGTAACAAATATTGTATTCGTCCAAAAACCATTATGTCATCAATTCTACACAACCACAAAGAAATATTTATGAAAAATGAAATATTTGATATGTAACTTTATATTACAATATATTAACATAAACTACTCAAATACAATGAACTTCAATACAGCAATATATGAAAAATAAATTATTTATATGTTATAGATCACAGTAACATAAAATTCGTTTCAAAATGAAATTGTTGCCAATGTATTTATCCCAATATACTTACTAATAATTGCTAATTCGTTAGACTTTCAAATCATATTCTTGAAAGATAGAGACTTCCTTCAATTCATATTCTTAAGAGTTTCTTAAGAGTTTAATACAAGTTATTAATCCTGAGCTATATACGGAAATTGTTATTAACGCCTTCAACAGTTTTTCTCAAGTAGTTTCTTCATAGAAGGATACAATATAACGTCGCCCGATTCACATGTTAAATTGTAGCTTTGCTATGAGCTTGTTTTCCGATGAAAAATTCTATTTTATGAATGCGTTTGCATCAACTGACATTTACAACATTCACAAGCAGATTTATATCAGGATTTTGAATCGGGCAAAAAACTTTCAGCTTTGTACAAGCATTATATACAACTTTGAGCCATTGATCTCAATATTCATTGAACATTACTCGTTGCAATACGGCTCGTGTATCAACATCAGATGAACTTCATCTCGTTCAAAACTTCCTAAAATAATTCTGATAGAAGTTAAGCTTCAATCGAGAAATTGAAAAAATATCTCTGCACTTGGTATTTCATGAGATATATTTTATGGTATTTTTCTCATTCGGTAATTGGCTTGAGCTGTTGGGTGATGGTGCATTTCTGAGCAAATAAATGAATAAATGAATGAGCATAATCACATCACATTTACACATCCACAAACACACATACATGTATATGCACACGTATATATATATATATATATATATATATATATATATATATATATATATATATATATATATATTTTGGTATACAAATGGAATTTAAGAATGTTAGAAAATAGTTAAATAGATTACAACTTGACACTATTAAAGATGAATGTTTCAGAGTGGTTAATGTCGAAATGCACATATCCAACTACATGATATAACCATAAACTATATTTTTTTATTCAAAAATTTATTCCATATACCTAGCATTAACCAACGACATTTGATTATTTTTATAGATTGGATAGGCAATAGCATTTTTTGAGTTCCATTCAAAGCTTACAGGAATAAGTCAAATTCTAATAAGCCAATTTATTACAATAGTTCCTAAAACCACTCTATCGTTGATTAATGCTATTGTTCTTTTCTATTCTGCATCTGCATTGTGACTCGTCGTATTTGTGAAGCAATATCTTCAATTATATCAATATTATTACTTTTGATGCCATGTTATTTCGATTTGGTTTTTATATCTTGCAACAGTTTTCAATTCGTCTCATTGCCTACCGAATATAACGAGACAATTGAGTGTGGTAGGTTTGTCGGATATATGTAGCAGGAATAATTTCTAGAACAGTAAGATATATACTATATGGTTATTTTATTGAATTCTATATTCGCTGGTTGCCTGGCTCTTTGTAATTTCAATACAAATTGATATTGTAATCTCACATTTATAAGTTTATGTTGTGTTGCTCAATATTTTTTTATTAACTATTCCTTATGCATGGAGAAAAATATTGAATGAGTGATTGGAATAAAAAAGAAGACTCGTAGGCTGCGCAATTGAAAATCATAATATTATGAATATATATTTTGATTATAATAAATATATATAATTCATATAATATATGAATAATACTATAAGGTAATCAAAATAAATTTCAAATTGACTACGTAGGATATAATTCTAAGGTTTGTGTTGAGCAAATTTCATAATATATACAATTTTCCTATTATAATAACCTGAAGTAATAGGAAAAATCTATATAACTGAGAAAGATTATTATATATATAAATATGTTTTTCTAGATAACCTAATTTCATCAATAAATCATAAATTCTATAAGAATGATCTGGTTAATTCATAATTAATTACAGTGATATGAAATAATGAATATATAATTTATAAATTTATTTGAAAATATGGAAAATCAACGGCATCTTTTCTATAATTTTTTTATCATAATGACCAATGTACGAAGAGTTATATAATCTTATTAGTGTACATAACAGTTTGTGCGGCAATCCAATTTATAATGAACTGAAAAATGAATAAAAGGAATTTTTCGGATATTTTGAAGACATCAAGAGAAATGGGATTCCAGAATTGATCGAAATTATTTTTTAGAATCAGAATATAGAGAAGTAACTGAGTTTACAAATGTCTCGTAAAAACAATTCATGAAATGAATGTTCGATATGAGGAAATTGATTCACTCATTTTCTGCGAGAGTTTGATAGATTTGACCAAAAACAATAGTTTTTACTAATCTTGCCTGTTATGGAATATAAAACAATAATTTTTGACGTGATTATGTTGAATATTACACTTTGACACAAAATGGCGAATGCGCAAGATGTATATTTTAATATAGAAAACAGAAATATTATCATTATAGTAAACCGCAAAATCAAGAATAAACCACACATCTAACAAACATAAAATAAAATTAGTATGTACATACAGTATATTAAAAAAAAATTAGTATTATCTGCTCTGATTGTAGTGAAACTACCTCCACATAAGTAATATTGATAACCGACGATTTCAGACATTTGATTCTCATGATAAATATCGCTCAGAGAAATCATGATCTCGTTATCAAAGCTGGCGATGCCGTGACACTGTCAGCGCCAACTATGTCTCCTATTGTATAACGCCATCGCAACATGTTTCGGCATACGATTAGAGTATCACGCAATCCCTAGATACTTCCATTTAATCGTTAACACGAGTTCGTAGCGGACTGAAACGTTTAAAAGCTTGTGGCTAGATTTGCGAAAATTACGAGATATAAATAGAATGAAAGTATGAGTTCAGTTAATTTAGTAATGGAAGAACAAAACATAACTTAAACATATATAATCGAAAATAGTGCAATTACGTAATTGGATTCGAATTTTCAAATCGTCGTAACTTCATGATAAATTGCTTAGATTTTGCATATTCAAGTATGTATAACTTGAAATATGTGAGTGGGTAATCATAGGAAGATGAAGCAATTTGTTTAATAATTATGGATGTCTGATTCACCACAATCTTGCGAGGGCACCTATAGGTATTGATTGAAAATAGTAGAAAAAATGTAGAGTGAGACTAAGCAAAAAAAACTATATTTATCCATAGCAACTTCGGCTTTTCAGTTATTATGATATTGATACCCATCTCTCTCTCTCTCTCTATCTGTTTATATATATATATATATATATATATATATATATATATATATATATATATATATATATATATATATATATATATATATATAAAGGGGGTGAGTCAAGGCAGACTCGATGGTCTCTTGTTACGAAACGGATAATTTTTAAAATAATATGACCACGTTAATTTGGGGATTTATCAAGGGTACATTCTAAAAATAATTTGATACATACAGGGTGTTCCAGATACATACAGATGTGTGAGAATGTAATTTGGTACATGATGGGATTGAAAAATACAGTGTGTTCCATTTGAAATAAGCGTGATAGTGTAGTTTGAATATGTTAGCAGAGGAACATCAAATTTTGGACACCCTGTAGAACTTTAAGTGAATGTGAATTCATTAAAACTTTCCGTATTCGCTCTTTTATTCACACGAAAAATTTCGCTTCGCTATAGTCAATTGTTTCGGAGTTTTTTTTCTGTGGACTCTACAATCTCCGAAAAATCGAAATATCTCAAAAACTATAATTGTTAGGTATATGACATATTGAAGAAAGTATAGGTATCTTATTTTTTACGTCAAATCCAAAAACGTAGTCAAATACTCCAATGCATTTCTTGAAAAAAAATATAACTTTGGAATGTTACACATTCTGTAATGGATAACGAAACATAAATATGTAACATAATAGAATGTTACATTTTCTGGAATATGCTGTATGTATCAAATTATTTTTGGAATGTACCCTTGATAAATCCCCACATGACTGCGTGTTCATATTATTTTAAAAATTAACGGTTTCGTAATAAGGGACCATTGCGTCACCTTGACTCACCCTGTAGGTATATATATATATATATATATATATATATATATATATATATATATATATATATATATATATATATATATATATATATATATATATATATATATATATATATATATATATATATATATATATATATATATATATATATATATATATATATATATATATATATAGTTCAAAGATTCACAGGTAATTCAATACTAGTAAATACTGAGACTCTTAATCGAAATATCGAAATATTTCAAATAAAACTCTCAGGGAGCTGTCTACACAAATGTTGTCAACGAGAACGAACCCATCACTTTCGAGAGTGAATATTAAGAGCGTTTCGAAAAATTCATCGATCTTGTTGAATGATAATAGGATACAATTGTTTCATCATTATTATGAATCATCAGTCCATATTTAATCTATCAATCAAGAATCGATGACTTTCAAAACGAACATAGGTCCCATACCAAATTGAGAGAAGTTCTAGAGAGTGAAATACTCACGTAGGCTCCCTCTATCGGCGAAAGGACGTATAAACACTCCTTAGCGTTCAAGATTCCTACTCATGACAACAAGAGTGCGAGTGGAAGGCTTTGTAGATATTTCATTCGAACACAACAGAAAATTGTCTGAAATGTGTACGAATGATCCCATGCCTAATCGCTCCAGATCACGCCCAGGCGGGCAAAAGTGTAGCTAGTTCAAAGATTCACAGGTAATTCAATACTAGTAAATCTTGAATTGAAGTAAATAGGAATCTTGAACGCTAAGGAGTGTTTATACGTCCTTTCGCCGATAGAGGGAGCCTACGTGAGTATTTCACTCTCTAGAACTTCTCTCAATTTGGTATGGGACCTATGTTCGTTTTGAAAGTCATCGAATCTTGATTGATAGATTAAATATGGACTGATGATTCATAATAATGATGAAACAATTGTATCCTATTATCATTCAACAAGATCGATGAATTTTTCGAAACGCTCTTAATATTCACTCTCGAAAGTGATGGGTTCGTTCTCGTTGACAACATTTGTGTAGACAGCTCCCTGAGAGTTTTATTTGAAATATTTCGATATTTCGATTAAGAGTCTCAGTATTTACTAGTATTGAATTACCTGTGAATCTTTGAACTAGCTACACTTTTGCCCGCCTGGGCGTGATCTGGAGCGATTAGGCATGGGATCATTCGTACACATTTCAGACAATTTTCTGTTGTGTTCGAATGAAATATCTACAAAGCCTTCCACTCGCACTCTTGTTGTCATGAGTAGGAATCTTGAACGCTAAGGAGTGTTTATACGTCCTTTCGCCGATAGAGGGAGCCTACGTGAGTATTTCACTCTCTAGAACTTCTCTCAATTTGGTATGGGACCTATGTTCGTTTTGAAAGTCATCGATTCTTGATTGATAGATTAAATATGGACTGATGATTCATAATAATGATGAAACAATTGTATCCTATTATCATTCAACAAGATCGATGAATTTTTCGAAACGCTCTTAATATTCACTCTCGAAAGTGATGGGTTCGTTCTCGTTGACAACATTTGTGTAGACAGCTCCCTGAGAGTTTTATTTGAAATATTTCGATATTTCGATTAAGAGTCTCAGTATTTACTAGTATTGAATTACCTGTGAATCTTTGAACTAGCTACACTTTTGCCCGCCTGGGCGTGATCTGGAGCGATTAGGCATGGGATCATTCGTACACATTTCAGACAATTTTCTGTTGTGTTCGAATGAAATATCTACAAAGCCTTCCACTCGCACTCTTGTTGTCATGAGTAGGAATCTTGAACGCTAAGGAGTGTTTATACGTCCTTTCGCCGATAGAGGGAGCCTACGTGAGTATTTCACTCTCTAGAACTTCTCTCAATTTGGTATGGGACCTATGTTCGTTTTGAAAGTCATCGATTCTTGATTGATAGATTAAATATGGACTGATGATTCATAATAATGATGAAACAATTGTATCCTATTATCATTCAACAAGATCGATGAATTTTTCGAAACGCTCTTAATATTCACTCTCGAAAGTGATGGGTTCGTTCTCGTTGACAACATTTGTGTAGACAGCTCCCTGAGAGTTTTATTTGAAATATTTCGATTAAGAGTCTCAGTATTTACTAATATATATATATATATATATATATATATATATATATATATATTAAAAAAATATATATATATAAAATATATATATATATATATATATATATATATCTTGAAATTGATTTATTGCCTGTTTGAGGTATTTATTTTGAAAGTTTTTAGCATTAACAGGCTTTTTTAATATGAAAAAGTTTATTTCTGTTGACGTTTCGTTGTTATATTACAACTTTGTCATATAACAACGAAACGTCAACAGAAATAAACTTTTTCATATTAAAAAGCCTGTTAATGCTAAAAACTTTCAAAATATATATATATATATATATATATATATATATATATATATATATATATATATATATATATATATATATATATATATATAAGTTTTTCGATATCCACATATTTAAAAGTATTATCTTTTGTTGATATGAATAAATAATATTTTACTGAACGAATTCCAGATTTAGGCGAGCAAACTCACCTGACCCTACTGTGGCTCAAAACGTTCTTAATTTGTAACTTACCTGAAAAAAAAGAAAAGAATTAAATGGTGCACTCACAAATTTTAACAATATTCTCAGTAAAAATCAATTTTTGTTAATTTTTTCTGTGTTAGACAAGCAATAAAATGTGCTCGCTTCGAAACATCTTCAGAATAATAAATCTGTTACAGAATCCTCCGGTTGGAAGAAATTGAAAATTTCTTGAATTAAAACCAGCATAACATGTAGAACGAAAAGACCCATGGAAAGATCGTAGCAAAATTTAGGAGCTATCTTTCACTTTTTAATTTTATCTCACAGTTAATTTTCTGATGCTCAAAACTTCATGTTTCAAACCTCACTAAAGAATATTACAATTGCAGTCGAAACGCCTGATGATTATTAATTATATGTAGTATTATCATGTAGATAATGTAACATTAGGGACCTTCATTGGAAAGACTAAAAGCAATCCAAAGAGCGTAATAGGTTGAGATGTCTATGTGAAAATTTACGTATGTGATGTCTCTCCATCGTCCGTCAACGAAGACGCTAAGTTACTTAATCAAACAATAAACATGTAAATCAAAATCCAAGTGTTAGAATTCATTTGTTTTTTATCTCACCGTCATTTATTTGTTGAAAATAAAAATCATAGATCTGGAAACTATCCCCTACCTATGAGAGTAGCTCAGGGTTCTGTTTTGTGACCCTTTATATTTTTGTTATTTGTTAATGATGTTCCATTAACAAATAACAAAAAAAAAATTTAGTAAATAAGATTATACTAAAGCTAAATCTATCACTTTTTTCGCTGACTACACGACGCTGGGGGTATCAGCTAAGACAAAGAACGAGCTTGACAGTATATGCAGAAGACTTATCCATTGGTGTTACCGAAATTCTCTAATGCTGAATCTAGGGAAAACTCAAGAAATCCATTTTCAACTGCGGGAATCTATTTTCCATGCACCTTTTGTTACTGAGTGTAGAGACCATCAACTCGTGTCAGCTGGCAGCGTTAACATTTTAGGTGTGCACGTTGACAGCAATTTGAGATGGCATTGTCATGTCGAATATCTCAGCAAAAAATGAATAGTTCCTTTTTTTGGTATTAGTCGACCTAAGAACTCGCTACCTCTGGATGGGTTGCTTACTGTCGATTATACTCTGGTTTTCACCAATTTAAAATATAATGTATTTTATGAATGAATGCGATTCAGCAGCGAGTGCCAGAATTTCTGTAACGCAAAGATGTATTCGATTAATCTTCAACCTGAAGCCACAAGAATCATGCAGGCCGATTTTCATCAAGCACAAGATCCTAACGCTGCCATGTATATACATTTTACAGTGTCTGCTGTTTGTTCACAGTAAACTGCTACAGCTTTATACAGCTTCTAGTTTCCACAGCTACAGCACGAGGCATAATTTCACCATCTCCATTCCGACTCATAGAACATCTAAATTTGAATCCTCTCTAACATATGTGGGCATCAAGTTATTCATTCTACCATCTTCCTAACCACATCAAGCCCTTGAGTCGGTCGAAATTTAAGAAGGAAGTTTGCAGGGTCTTATTACTTAATTGTTTTTATTCCTTACAAGAATATTTTTCTGCTGAAATTGTTTAATTGTGTAATTGTAATTGTTAATCATATTCTTGACGTATGCTATACATTACTGTAATGTCGTGCAGGACAAATATACATTATTATTATTATTATTATAATCATTATAATGGATTTGTAGCAAAGTTCAAAACTATTCAATATTTCAATGATCTCTGAAGTTTATCACTTGAATTATGATGGAGCATAACCTTGTATATGTTGATATAGCTAGCAACTATTGATATAACTATAGCATTCGATTGATTAATTATAACTTTTCAAATGTATGGTCAGAATAGTATATGACTGAGATTGAATTCTCGCCGAACTCTTGGTGAAACATAATTACATATTAAATTAAATTAAACACTTGGCTTAATGTTTCACAATTATATTCAACAGTTGAGTCTTGAAGATGACTATTTGATATTGTTAAATATAATCGTGAAACACTAAGCCAAGGGTTCAATTTAATTTAATAGAAAAGTATATATATATATATATATATATATATATATATATATAAATATATCCAGGAAGATATTTTTTTTATTCAGGTTGAAGTTTCCTCTTTTTCAATCGAACTCTGCAAAAAACTATCAAAATAGAAAATATGATTTCAAATGATTCAATAGGAATATGTTTTCAATAACTAATATATCAGAATTTGTAGAGAATGTATGAAATCGTTGTACGAGATATAGAATTCAAAACCTCCGGAAGTATGTATATTATTCCGAAATGAACGTATAATGTCCGTTCTTTCGATATCCGTTATTCGTAACAATAAATCACCGAACGATCGATTTCAGAAGCAATCTTTCTTCATCAGAACGTATCATGTCCGATGAACTCCAATTACACATTATGGCGTGAAAATATTCCCAACAATCGGAATAAATATCAATCGAAACGAATAACGACAACATAATAACGCATTTAGGCCATTCAAAATTGAAATCGATACCGCCGCTAGATGGATGTACACATTGATCCCAGCTCATAGTAGATTATAATGAAATAATACAACATTAATAAACAATCCATTAATAAATACATTAAACGCCGGCGAAAATTACTCTCCGACGCCAGTTCAAATAAACAGATACAAAATTTCGAGCCGGCCGCGAAGTTTAAAATAACCGCGGCAATTTGCGGTCCGGGTTATTTGCTTTTCGAGCCTTCTTGGGCCGGAATTTTCTAATTAGTTTTCGAATTAATTTTATTTATTTTCGCTGTACCGCCTCTACTTTCAACGCCGTAATTTTCAGTTTGAACAAATTATATCAACAAATTACAGTGCAAATGCGCGTAGCTTACAAATATTCCATATGCGATTTATATCAATATAAATACACATCAGTAATTACTTGCACAATAAACGGTGTTGATTGAATTCGTATTCATTTGAAACAAGCCGTTTGATCTTATTTCTGATCTGATGGTTTATATTTTCTCGCATTTGAAGCCGCTCCTTTATAGCTGGAATGATTTTCTTTTGAATTAGAATTTTCTTTTGAATCTCATACATTTAATTTACTTTTAAGTTAATATATTTACTTGACTGCTTCATAAAATAATAGTAAGACATTCTGTTCAATCTTCAAATGACGTTATATTTATTTTGTTTGAATTTTTTTCGTTTTTTTTTCAGAATGTATTGGAAGGATCAGGATATCAATACATATAGCACGAAATTGAATATTTCCAGTTTCGCAGTTCCCAAAATATTTTAAGTGTTCACCCTGCACCATTTTTTTTAATGTTCAATGTTTTTATTTTCAATTTAAAGAAATCTGTCAACCAATGGAAATTCAAATGCAAAAAGGTGATAAAGAATTCGATGAATGGAAATGAACATCGGTAAGAATACACAATGTTTATTGAAATGTAGTTTGATCTATTTTTTCAATCTATCAATTCCGTTGATTTGGATTACTAAACCCTTTACCTACGGAACTAAACAGATATATCGACAATCTTCTGCCACCTTAACTCATAGATATATAACAACATTTATAACAAACAAATATATATTATGTAAAACTCTCATTCACTAATGTGTGTACATCATATTCCTTATATGTTCAGAAATTTATTTCATTCAATTCGTTTCAAATATAATGAAATGTTGAGTTCATCAACATATTTCTTACCTATCTAGGTCAATTCGAAAAACATATGCAACATTAAACCGTCAAAAGTAATTCTGATGATAGCGCCATCTATTGGTAGTCCTTGATGATACGTGTAGGTATTCAACTAAATAGTTTAACTGAGCATGTTGTACTCTCTGTCCAATACACTTTGTTTACCGCCTTCTCTATCCATCTACTTAGCGTAATAGACGTAATTGGCGCAATATAATGTCGTCTATCACGTGCCGTGACAAGGCAAAACGGCGTTTCGCAGGTCTCATCGGCATTCAGGTATAAATCTGACATAAGCGATATGGAATTATTGCGCGACACAAGGGCCTAATGGACCATGCTCAGAAACGAAGTAATCACATTAACGGTCATAATTACAAACCCCTTTGAGAACGGAAATGCATCCATATCCTGTTGTGCATGGCATCGGCGTCGGAATTTTTTCCAGCGCGCAGCTAACCTCCCTGTCCCCTTTTCCCGTTGCCGCCGAATTCACCCCGACTGTTTAATGCTCATAATTCGATTAATTTATTGTCAAATTGGCTTGAAGCGACCGTTTCGGCGACAAATGGCGCCGTGAGTTCACCTCCGGTTCGAAAATTCCCTTCGAATCCGAAAATTCTTGCCGGATGCAACGGAGTCCGTCTGGTGGAAAAATGGAATGTTATTGGAAAATGTTAACAAGGCTCCTGCGGTAAATGTTTCATGATAGGCTTTCTAATGGTACTGGAACGAAGATATCTGGTGATATGTAAAGAGAGGTTGTTGTTTCATTGGAAGTACTATGTTCACTCGAATCAACACTGTTTCATACATTTTATTAAGATAACAAATAAGTGTGAAACTGATCTAAATATTTGTTTCAGGAAAAGTTTACATGCCTAACGAATTCGAGAATATGATTTCAAACTCAATCTTCCAAACTGAAGAATTGAAACTGGGGTATAATGTTTTCACAGAGAAACAATATTAAGTAACTATGTGCAACTTTTGACTTAAAATCTCAAGCAATAATATCAAAGATGATAATCACAAAACCATCATTTGGTGATATTTAAAAAATGCTTAAACATCTGCAATTATTTAGGATGTAATTTAAATAAAACTGAGTTTTTTGATTTTCACTATAATTTAGTGAAACATAACAATATTGTTTCGCCAACACAGTGGCTGATAATGTAGATGATAAACTCTACGAAAATGCATTTAGTTTGATATCCAAGTTTGCTCACTTTATCAAAATAAATATAGAGATATTAATATTAGAGGTAAAACACTAATTCAGAATTTGAACGAAAGAGCTAAAAAGAATCAGTTTTCAATTCAAAATTTCCAACAATACTACAAAAATAATCATTAATATTCTACTTCATGACTTTCTTGTTTCGACATTTCTTCAGCCAAGTCATGAGTGGAATTCGTTGTGAAGAAAGAAATTTTAATTCCTTTCGATTTCTGTATTTTCTGTCGTAATGTTCTCAATCAAATTGAAACCAAATTGTATAAGAAATCGGTCAAATTCCAGGTGATAACGTTGAAAACAGAGCGGAATTTCATGAATCGAGGAATAACTGATTATGTTCAAACTAAAAACACAAAATTTTTAGTCAGTTCATTAAGTAACGAGTATATTATTCTTGTTAGATATTCCACCATTTTCTGAAATAATTTCCTATCATACACACAGATTTCCTTATTTCAAATACGTCGCTTTTCGTAAATTACCTTATCTACATTCACCCAAATAATAATACCGAATGTTCCATTTCCGTCACTAAACTACCTGCTCATCCGCAGCAAAATCGTCCACAGAATACAGCATGTAATGGCGTCTCAATCAATCTGTGTTTTGTCACGAAACGAGCTAAGAGGGCGACTTCCCCCGCCACATTAACACGTTTTATTGCAGATATCGAAGGCTCGCGAAGGGGATGCAATGCAGGTTACGCAAATTCTCCTTTTCGAGGGTAGTTGAAAAGTCTCATTTCGAATATTTGGATCAAATTAATTTTCGTTGACGCCCAAAACTTAATGCGGGATGAAGATGACACTTCCGACACACCCTGAATTTAGAAGATGAGGGTGTAAAGGCAGCATAATTGGTTGTACATAGTTAAATATAACTTTATACTAGCACTTGTGGCTTAGCACTTTAGAATTATTTCATCCAGACTGACCAAAATTATAATTTTTCGAAAATGAATCAGTCATGCAGATTTTCAGTTCTTTTTGAAAAATCAGAGCGAAATGTAAATACTTGTACGAACAATTTTGAAGAGAATCGAAATAGGAGTTAAGTCAATTTATTATTTTTTGTAGTATTTTGAAATGTATAAACTTGGCATTGATCAGTGGGCGGTGGTAAAGAAGTTTCGTCAATATACATCGCCAGAGATTTTAACAAGAACTGCTTCTACTTAACTATGAACTCGTGAAATACATACGAGGAATCAAATAAATACTAACATCCATGCAAATTATGTCTGGAAAAGCCTGATATTTCAGATAACCATGGTCAACTTACCTCAGAGAAGTTTTTAACCCGATCATTACCTACAGTTTAATGCCGATTTCGAATGGCCATTGGGCTTGTAACCAATGTACATTACCCAGCATATATCATTCATAAAACTATTTAAATCATTGACAAATACAAACATCCATGCCTTCAGCGAGGCTCGAACCAGAGTTCTACCGCACCATAGTAGGGTGTTCTATCGACTAAGCTACGGTGACCGGCTAACTCGATCATTTTTACCTTTCTAAATTCGGATTAAATTTGAAACCTCTGTCCATCATAAAAAACACACAAGACATATCTCATCAAATTTTTATATTGCATTCTTAATTATACTCTTAAATTTCAATTTGATTTTTTGTTAGAAGTTGGAGATTTCATCATTTTTTTTTCAGTAACTTTCGAAAAAATCAAAACCTACTCATAACGATTCAATGCTTTTCGAGTATTTTACATCGATGGTTCGGATCTTCAGACGTTGAAGATTGACTGATATATTTTCAAGTAGGGTTTATATAAGAACCGAAATTTTAGAAAACCGGTTTTCGAATAGTAATTTTTCCAGAAAACCGGTTTTAAACGGTTTCGAATTTCTATAAAAAATTTTTGCTCGAATATGATGTAATTCGAACAAAAAATTTCAACAGAAAAATTAAAGTGATTAGAAGCAGTTTTTGAGTGAAATTATTTACTCTTCAATTTTGTTGATAGTAAAATTTTTTTATGCAATTTAGTAACAAAGAAATAATAAAAGTTGAAAAATTCTGGTCAAATAAGTTGACCAAGATTAAATAACCCTAAAAACAATTATTCGTTGTTTATGCTAATTTGCACATATAAGGATGTAAATATTTTTATAATAGTGAGACGAGTTATTCAGCAAAGGATTCGAATGAATAAAAACAATATATTTTCATATTTTTATAATAACCATATTATTTTTTTAAAAAACAATGTTATTAGATACAGATGGATACGTATTAAAAACAATTAGAAAATATATAACTGTGTATTATATAGAGTAAACTATAATCAAAGCCGAAGGACAAAAGTAAATAATCTTTATGCATACATACCTATGAAAATCAATTTTAGTTTTGAAGACAATTAAGCAAAGGACCGCGTATTTACTATTCCCAGCAATTTTAATACAAATTTAAATATTCTATTTATTTTTTTGTTTAATGAAATATGATTTCAGAAAACAGAGGACGTCTATCGATTTGCTATTTATTCAGCCGTGTCCTTAATTTATACACAAAATTCCCCGAAATAGAAAGTACCCTCGTACTTGCAACCGAACTAGGTTTAATCGTTTTAAAGACTGACATAATAATCCTGAATTTCCTATCTTTTTATTTGTGTCTTCCAGGGCCAAAAACCCTTTTCTTAGAGTTTGAGTAGAGGAAGTCACTTCTTCCGGTTCTTTAAATATTTATTAATTGCCACTTTCATAGTATTTTTCAACAAAACATCATCTGGCTCTTCAATATCGCTCTCATCACGTTTTTGAATATCACATTCTTCCCCTGCAGAGTAATCTTTATAAAATCTTGATAATATTTGTCCGGATAACTTAGTAATGCCACTTTTCGTGTTATGTAAGTGTTACATAACAGTGAACACCGATTTTTTCTAATGAAAAAGCGGTTTTCGAATTTCATATTTTACTTCAAAAAACGAGTTTTTAAAACAGGTTTTTGAAAACCGACAAACCCTATTTACAAGAGTAAAGCTTCCCACAGCAGATTTTCATTTTCAGTTTATATGACAAAGAAAATGGAGTGATGACTTTTGAGCATTGTTGAAGACTGAATCACAAAAATATGGATGATTACTTGAATGAAGGATTCAGATAATTAGTGCTTCTTTGGACACCATTAGATAGATTATGTTGAGCTGTAGATTCATACCATTCCTAAGTTTTCAATATTAGTTTTACTGATAAACAATTGTATGAGTATGTAAAGGATTCTTGAAATACTTACCTACCTCAGAAAAGTAATTCGTCTTATTTCATCAGTTTAAGTGAATCTAGACTTAAATGCTTAGAACAGAAAATCCTCACAATGTCTTTTATAAAGTACCTATTTAAATAACGCTTTATATCAGCTGTAGATTAGAGAGATTGTTAAACAGTTATAGAACTGCCGAAAAAGATGTATAAGCGTAAACTGTAAAGTGCAAATATCACAATGAAACATCTGCTTCAGAAGCTCAAGAGCTAATTATATCAACGTTTCGTTTGAAAATCCCAGCCATTCATATCGTTAAAGCAGTTTTTTTAGCAGCTCCTAGTTTTAACGACTGTTTATATTTACAACAATTCATACTGATCGTAATAATTTGTTAACTGAGGCCCGTTACGTTTCAAAATGTTCTTCGAATAAATACTAATTTTGACATTGTCTGAAGATACGTTTAGAAGCCTTGTTTTGAAAATTCGATCTGATTCAATCGAGTAACTCAACAATCCAAGTTAATCTACAATTGAACTCAGGTACGATTAAACTTGTCATACTTGACCTTCGAACATCAAAAATCGTAATATCGCTCGTCATTGAGGTCAACATCAAGGGGCATTTACATGATTACTTCATCATTGTTGTGAAAAACGCAATTCAAAAAATTAGAACAATAGGCCTTAGTAATTGTTTGTACCATTGTTACGCGTCTACTTTAATATAAGAACTTGTATTGGTAGCACGACCAACAGTTATGAAGTTAAACAAACAATTTTAATTTTGAATAATAAGTAGTTAACATCCCATTGTGCGTTAGTGAAACCATTTTGTGATCGGCGTGACGAAGTAATAGTTCGTGTACGTTGTATTCGATAGAATGACAAAGAGACTACTATACCATAACAATAAAAAAACATGTTCAATGTTACCAGAATTAAAAGACTAGCAATAATTCATACTGTTGTATAGACAAACATTGAAAACTAGAAGCGAATATGATAATGGATACATATTATTTGTGCTTTTATATAGCATAATTGAAAATAGATACGTATAATATATTACAAATAGTCATATTCAATATAAAGGGTGATTTTTCAAGCGTAGTTTTTGTTAAATCGAATAAAACACTCAATTTGCATCATATATTCAAAATTTGTATTGCAAATGATAACTTGGCCTTTGACATTTACCTTTTGAAGATAACTTCATGTAAATGTTGTCCGCAGCTCCGAATCAAATGGCCCATTCGGAAGGTCCAATTTTGCGTCACTTTTTCGAGCATTTCGGCCTGTATCCCACAAATTACGCGTGTTATGTTATCCTGTAAGGTTTCAATCGTGTTCGGCTTGTCCACATACAATAACAACTTTACATAACCCCACAAGAAATAATCCAGAGGCGTCAAATCGCATGATCTTGGCGGCCAATTCACAGGGCCATTTCGAGAGATAAGCTGCTCACCAAATTCATCCTTCAACATGTCCACTGTTTCACGAGCTGTGTGGCATCTGGCACCATCTTGATGAAACCACAAGTCAACCAAGTTCAACTCGGCCAACTGGGGCAAAAAAGTTGCGTATCATGGCACGATATCGTTCGCCGTTGACGGTAACGTTTCTTCCACGCTCGTCTTTGAAGAAAAATGGACCGATGATGCCACCAGCCCATAAACCACACCAAACTGTCGTTTTCTCGGGATGCATCGTGGCATGTATGGCATGTGGCTGTTCATCACTCCAGATGCGACAGTTTTGTTTATTTACATATCCGTTAAGCCAGAAATGAGCCTTATCGCTGAACACAATTAGGCCCATTGGGCACGATTTTCATTAGGCTGTTCTAAGGTCCATTCACCAAAAATTAGATGTTGTGGTAGGTCATTCGGTTCAATTCTTGCAGAAGATGAATTTTATAGGCTTTCAACCCAAATCAACACGTAAAATTTTCCATGTGGTTGAGTGACACTTGCCCAATTTCTGAGTACGGCGATAAATTGACATTTCACGCATTAACCTCATTAATACTGTACGCTATGGCTGCAATATTCTCGTCAGTACGCACGCGAGACAATGGTTTAATGTCCAACAAAGTCAACAACAAAGTATCACTCTATATGGCCAATCGTTTATTCAATGTGCTTCCCAAGCATGCAGAAGCTATTGAAGATATTGTGTTATTTGGAAAGCCCATTTACAGTTTCATCTTAATCTGCGAACCTTTTTCAATAAATTTATTGTCTTTTGCGAAAAATAGGTTCTTTTCTTTTGACTTGTCTCTATTTTGTTCAGTGCAATATTGTTATGTAATGTGAATAATTGTTGAGATTAATAAATTATAATTATTATTATTATTATTTTCCCAATGGCACATTGAAAAATTATCAAATTATTCAAGTATTATGTACCTAAGCATCATAAGAGTGAGAGGGCTGCTTATTTCTGATGACATCTTACCATGATCCAAAGCCTATTCTCTTATTTCTAGAATTATAACTGCTGCTCATGAATCAATGAAAAAATGCATTGAAAAAACGCATATACCAATGTTCAAGTAAGCATGGTAGGAACAGTAGGCGCTTTGCTTACTTTTTACTCTACTTACGCAATACTTGAATGGCATTAGTCATTGTCATTACAAAATTTGTATATTATGTATAATTCAAATAACTAAATAGCAACAAAATTCAGTCATTATTTCATAATTAATATTTCATTCATTCACAATTTTTACGTGTTTTACAATTTATGTTTATATATATAATAATATAAATATATTTTGCTGAAAATATTATTTCAATTAATATGTTTCTCTTGAATTCTACACAATTTATAACTTTGTAATATAAGTATAATTTTAAACTTGGTTTAAGATTATCGACATCATTCTCGATGTCGATAAAGATGCAAATCTCGACATAGAAGATGCAAACACAATATAATAC
The DNA here is from genome assembly GCA_030704895.1 of Henosepilachna vigintioctopunctata. NCBI lineage: Eukaryota > Metazoa > Arthropoda > Insecta > Coleoptera > Coccinellidae > Henosepilachna > Henosepilachna vigintioctopunctata. Next base: position 130,135 of record JARQZJ010000148.1, on the reverse strand, counting down.
CTATATGTAACTCATCTTCTGAAATTGCGTTCTAAAATAATTGAGAATCCAGCAAGAATTAAAAATTGATGAACGGATTGCAGAAAAATATTGATAACTGTACCAGCTGGAATTATAATCTTGGTTGGCCCTTTTAAGTCTACATGACTTTTATGCTGGTTTTCAGACAGATAGGTAATTGTAAAGGCATGACTCAAATAACTTCACATATGTGTGAAAATGTCGAGTGACACTATCGAATTTGCTAGTAAAAATTGAGAGCCCAGTATGATTAAAACTCATAACATTATTAATTTTAAGATAGGTGTATTAGAAAATATTTAGATGCGCATTTCCAAGTACACAATGTACCTACATGCATCATAAAATTTTTCTTTTTTCCAAGTCGTCCAAATTATTCCTGTTTTCATAGATATCATAATTCAGAAGAACTTTAATAAATTGAAAGAAGTGCGGGAAATTGGTTTCCAATTTATTGAATGGACATTCGAAGACCCTATCTAACCACCAGTTACGATTAATTTTCTATGAGAGCAGGATTAGTGCCTTTGAGAGATTTAATTGAAAAGTATATTCGTTCTTGAAATAATTTCATATAAATCTGATATTCTCGTTAGACTTTTTCAATTTCACTTCATAACTCACGAAATTGGGATTCCAAGAGCTAGAATGGATTCGTTTATTTTTGTCATAATGAAAAACGTAATGAATTTCGAAATACTTCATAATAAACCATCGTCATGGCAGTTCTGTAAGAACGAAATAATAATTAGTTATAATAATGCACGTTTTAATTCCTAACATTTGCTTCTATTCGTTTTGTGGTGCCACAAATCAATTGACATTAGTCGCTTCGATTACGGGTTTCAACCTTCAAACACGAAAAACATGATATGATGTTACTTACAAATTGGACGTTGCTAATTTAACCAGTTACCTAAGGATATGTATGAGAACGAGTGACATTTAGATGATATTAAAAGTGTGTTTTCACTGAATGCTATTGAACAATCTGAAAGTGTTTTTTCATTGAATAATGAAGATGGAGTTTTATAATGATTCCATTGACTGACGATTTAATTTTTGGAAAGGCAAGGTTATGGTTAATTAAAATGAATCCATCACTTGCTTATGGACGAGCCACAATTGAAAAATTTCCCTAAATATTCGGATATTAAATCGAAAATAGAAGAAAAATGAAACTTAAATGAAATAGTCTAATAGTCAATAACCACTTATCACAGTTTAATTTAATCACTTGTTTTTGACTTGATTGAATCAATTTAATTTTTTAAGGTATTTTACGACAGGAAAAAGGACAAAGTATATCTACTGTTGAATGAATGAATAGTTCATTTGATCTTTTTGGGGAAATTCATTTGTTGTACCTAAGATATTTCAAAAAATGTGGAAAGTCATAAAGTTCCGCAGCCTTCTTCAACTCAGGTCATATAGATGCCATCAAAAACAAAACTTGTGAAAAAAATAATATCTTGAAACTCAGTTCTCCTACCGTAAAAAGTTGTGGGATCCATATACCTAATACCAAATCGGTTAATTTACTCAGTCCCTCCCTTCTTTAGGGACCTTATGCCTTAAGTAATTACGCAATTTGGCTAATCTAACAATATTTAATAGTAGCCATATCAATATTGAAAATATATCATGTTTTGCATAAAATAGATTGACTTGGCCATAGTATTGAAACAAACAATGTATTTCATATGTGTACATCTATCAATGTATCTGTATATATATATATATATATATATATATATATATATATATATATATATATATATATATATATATATATATATATATATATATATATACATTAAATAAGATTGTTCAGAGCGATTATCAAGTCAATCTATTTTACTCGAGACAAAGATTTTGAATATTGATATGGTCGCTATAAGATATTGTTGGGTTTGCCACTTACGATAACAGAAGGTCTGTTAAGTAAGGAATGAATAAATTAATCGACTTGGTATTACATGAATCTCACAAATTTTTACGGTAAATGAAATTGAGAGACTTGGATTTTTTTCACAAATTTTTGTTTTTGATGGCATCTCATTTCCTCTTGTAGATATCTATACATAAACAGGTAATCTGAATTATTTACAAATTGATGTAGTTGGTGTATCTATAAAACTGGAGTGAAATTACTACTAATTTATAAACTAAACAATAATTTTATTCGATATTTGGAGCTTCTGTGTCTTCTACATGTGCCTTATAGTGTTGATGATCGTTTAGTCAATTAGTCAGTTACAAAATTGAGGAACCTTCAGTTATAACTCTGAAACAAATGATTGGAATTGAATGAAATGTGCCGAGTTTATACAATTTTGCTTGGTTACTTCTTCTAATTCGCGCTTCTAGTTCCATCGACGAACTTATAGGGGGTTAAAAATTGTCTAAATTGCTTGGAGAAAAGGATGGTACGACCATCCAGCGGCACTAGCGTGCCCCAAATTCTGTAAGATAAAGAGTGCGGTTATGAATTTTCTCATTGGAAGGAAGGGAGTTTTTGTGGCCGACTATTTTGTTAATTAAATGCCATTCGATCTACTTCTTACATCAGATGTTAATAAACCTGCGAAGATATTTCGAATTCATATGCAAGACATTTGAAAAAACACGAAGAAGGAATGAAAAAATGAAAAATAGAAAAATCAAATTGTGGAGCACTCTTAAATATTATATTGTGTGGACACACATCAGTAAATGAAACTGAACCAACTCAATATTGATCAAAAACCAATTTTGAAAGCATTCTGAAATTTTATAATGAAGAACAATATTAAATTTTCAGTCAATAATGCAGTAAACGGAAATATATCTAGACAAACGTTTCGTAATATATTCATAAATTGTACACGAACCAGTGGGCCTGGAAATATATGTATAATACAAGCAATATTCTATGGGTATTGTGCACTCAACGAGTGTGTTCCGAGACCACCCTGATATTACAGCAAGCAGTCCAATCGATGAAACAATAGTTAGTTAGCTACGGCGAATAATAAAGGTACACATATAATTACCCGGCCTAATGGCTTCGATAGTGCTTGATAAATACGAAACTACCAGGTATAGGTGAACTACTGATATCGTACTTTCAGGATTTCTCTGCATGTTTGATCAAAACTGATAACTCCTTTGGCAGATGTCGAAACAATGAGCTCAAAATATAATACAGAGGTTGTTCATTTCAATCTACTTTTCACGGACCCACTGACGGAGTTCTTCCGAATATTGTGCAAGCAAGATGCCGATTGCAGCTTAATATATAAGCGCTCTTTGTACGACGTATTTTCCTTAGGATATTCCACGAAACATTAGCTTCTGGAAATTCAAACTAAATAAATGAATTCAATAACTTGTGATATAGAATAAATTAATAACCACTTATTTACAAATATAAATATTAATACTTGTCAAACATAAGCCACATAAGCCAACTATTGAATTCAAAAAAATTTTCTGATGGGACCCTTTGAACTCTTGAAACGTTATAACAATATTTAACACTTAACTTGCTCAAACTCTCTGTAAAAGTAACGAAAAAGTGTGGAAAATTCTATCAATTGACGACAATGTGTCATTCTTGTTAACACTTGTTAACAAGTGTCAACAAGAAAGAACTACTTCAGTTTTCTGTCAGAATTGACAATAATATATCGAATATTGAAACGTCCTCTTTTTCAACCATTTTAATTTTTCAAGAAATAATGAACGTGTTTGACATTTTCTACTTGTATGGCAACTCGCAACTGGGAATCGTCGATTATCGATTATGTTGATTATCGTAAATAAAAATCATCTGGGCAGCGGTTCTAAAACATTAGCACTTTTTCGACGACGCATCCGTTTTGGAAAGTGAAAAATATTTAAAGTGCAGTCTTCAATGAGAATTATGTCATCACTCCATTAACTTTTACTACCATTATTATTATAAGTATTCTAGAAAAGCCACATGGATGCTTTGTGAGGCCCTTAAACCACTTGTCGCTCACTTTGAGTGTGGTTTTTGACAATATCGATATTTCCGTTTATTCTTATGTAATCTGCCATTCTTATCGTAAGGATTTAAAATGGGCGTAATGTGTCATACACTTTAAAGAAATACCTCCGTCATACGGAAATACTTCCGTCATACGTTAATTTACACGTAGAATTCATACAATTCAACCCTCCGCTTTCCCATAGAATGTTTTGATAAAATGTTACTTCTAGATAAGGTTTAATATTGCCTTGATTGATGTTATTTTGAACAATTTCGAAAATTTACTGCAAGTTCAATAGCAAGATACTTAACAAACTGGTTTAGGATGTGTGCTCGTATTCAATGAAAATAACAAGCTAACTGTAATGAATACGTAAAATTCAATTGTATATTGAAGATGTTCCTTTCATTTCTGAAGCAAAAACTTGGAAAGTTATTGGAATTAGTAAGAATCTTCACCCAGGTGCATTCACAAAATTGTTGATGGAGAGAATAGTTTTTTCATAAAACGCATAAAATATTAATTTTCGAATCGATTTTAATATAATCAACTCTTGAAACAATAAATGGCTGGAATTTCATCAATGCTCTTTCTTGAATCATTATAAAGTTTTAAGGTTTCTATGGCAATTTATCAAATTCTCCAATCATCTACTCAATCTCGAGATGTTTCATTAACCGACCAACTTCGAAGCTTTTACACAAACACTTTAATTAGAAGTTTTCCCACCTCGTCTGAAACAGAAATTGTGAATTTCTTTTTAGAAAGAAAACGGGAAAACCTCATTTTCAAACAAACAGAAAACAATCTCTTCATAGGCCTGAAAAGAAAAACGTCAACACTATGATAATTAAATTATTATACATTGAACCCTTCAATGTTGAACAAAGTTACACAGAATTGCGTGATTGTCATTTTTGTTTCATGTTCCTCGACATGTCTGAGATGTAAAAACGACATAACGCAACCGAAATCCTGCAAATTGATTTAATTCGGCTGCGGTCGTAGTTGGGCCATTGCCTCTGAGACGTCAGTGGCGTCGGAAAACTCGGAAAGGACACCGCCCTCCCCCACCACCGACAAATGGAATCCTTTTCACCAAGAACGACTTCACTTCGTATTATCTCGGCCTGTTAATCGCGCCGCGACGCTTATGCAGTCCAAGATGTTCTTGGCATCGACAACCGGCGTGATTTCATGACGGACAACACGTTTCCTTCAAAGGGGCGCACATTGACTGAAGTAGAATCTATATATATATATATATAAATATATATATATATATATATATATATATATATATATATATATATATATATATATATATATATATATATATATATATATATATATATATATATATATATATATATATATATATATATATATATATATATATATATATATATATATATATATATATATATATATATAGTTGAATGTTTAACGATATGTATTTTCAGTGTTTGTAGTACGTACTAGTGACTTAACATCGGCCAACAATTGCGGAATTTTGATATCTTGAGTATTTGGCTGAATTGAAAATTTTTTTTGACATTGAAAATACATATCTACAGTCGTTAAACATTCAACTACGAACAAAATGGGTTTCTATCAACTAACAACATCTTCATAAGGTACAAATACAACCAGTTTATTGAAACAATGGGCATCCTGTCACATCAAATTGGCTTCATTGAAAAATAGAAGATTTTTTCCACTAGAATGCAGAAGAAATCAAGTGTTCCCACCGCATATCACCAATGGCAGCAAAAATCTTATTCAACTTATCACAGTAAAGGAAGGACGCTGCTTTACCAGCAAGTATTCAATTTCATTCAAACAGTAAAAAGAAAACTTTTAAATTTAGAAAACAGAATCACACTTGAGAATTTGGCTAGAGTTGAAAGATTAAAAAATTATTTCGATACATATCTCTCAAACATTTTACCCGAACATATTCATTCAGAATTCAAATACAGACCATCCGTCACTTACAAGAATAAATATAACATAATTAAAAAGAAAAACATGAACAAATTACAGAATTTAGTTGATTCGCAAACTATTAACATACTTAGCTCAAATAAATGGTTCAAGAATATTAGCTCAATAAATATTCCTACAGAAATCAAAGAATTTTTGGCACTTGGACCAAAATTTTCAATTCATCCAAATACTCAAGATATCAAAATTCCGCAATTGTTGGCCGACGTTGAGTCACTAGTACGTACTACCCATTCTTAAGAACGAGACTTATATAGTTCCACACTGAATATATATATATATATATATATATATATATATATATATATATATATATATATATATATATATATATATATATATATATATATATATATTATTTTATCAGATAGTTTTATTGCATTATCAAGAGTCTTGATAATGAGCTGGCCGCTCGAAACGTGTTGACTCAGCCTTGTAGTATTATTTAATTTTTCAATATATTTGTGAAACATTAAGCCAAGAAATTTATTCAAATTTTTCTTTTTGCTAATTAAATGATGTTTGCAAAGACTGAACCCCAAATTTTATGTTTTAGACAACTTGGAATTCTTCAACTCATTGAATTCAAGAACAGAAATATATGAATATTTTTGATTCAATATTTATTATATGCAAATTCGTGTTTCGAGAGGTTGTAAAAAATTAACATATCTCTTTATATGCTACTGTGATGTTGACGACAACTAATGTTTATAAGGAGGAAACCACCCAATAGGTACTTGAAAAGTATTACTGTAGATTTATTCATAATAATGATCTTTTTGATAATTATTATTCGTATCATTTCCGATGTAGTTATATCGAATTTGAGACACCATAAAAAATTTCGATTCACATAGATAATCATTATACGTGGAAATTGAATGCATTTTCAAACATTCGAAGGTATTTGGAAATAATTTTATGAAAGACACGACTTTAAGTTACTTGTCGTGAGTTTTCGTGTCCTTCGCCTCTTTCTACGCTCTTTTGTTTGTATGCCATGCGGGATCAGCTGATCTGGTTCTGTGGGATGCTGAAGCCGAAAATAACGCATGGGTGGAGAGAAAACGACCTTGCTACGATGGCGTCAGTGGCAGCGTCACCATTCGGTCTAGGAGTGCATGGCACAGGGGCGACTCTAGGTGTAGTTCTAACTTCGGTTTATCCAAGAAGCGATAAAAAGAATAGATTTTATTTCAGACTAGATTGGTGAGACAAGTTATTGATGAAAACATTAGTTCTACACAAAAAGTCCGATTTTTCACGGAGAAATATATAAATTGACACTTAATTTTTATCAACTAAAAAAAAAATCCTGAAACTTATTATATATCAATAACTATTTGGATAGGAATGCCAAATAAATTATGGAGTTAGAAATTACGTTGGGGAACAATTCATCGATGGTTTCAGGGTGACATTAACTACGCATTGATCAATTTAAGAAGATTGAAATCAAAAGACAACATTCCTAATATTTGATTCGAGAGAAAAGAAAAAGAACTAAGTGAACCTACCTGACTTAGTGAAATGATGCATCTAACAATTTCTAGAATTGTAGTGGATGTCACTAATAAAAGTTTATGATTTTGAATTTAGAATTTATATTTAGACTTATATTCAAATTACTTAATGGGTAGAAGAGAAATAATAGAAATCAGCTACAGCGAATCAGAACAAAGCATTAGAATAAGAAGTGAAATTTCAGAAAAATTCTTTCAATTGGGATCATCGTTATGAGTGTTTTTTTAAGAGTTATATTTTTACGGTTGGCGGCACTGGTTGGTAATGGCATCCAAACGTCATCTGTTAAAGTGGAAAGTTTGTAGTATACTCTGCCATTTCATCATGGAAAGACTTACAAACGGGCAACGATTGCGAATTGTTGAAATTTACTATCAAAATTCGTGCTCAGTGAAAAATATGTATCGTTTGTTACGACCATATTATGGTCGTCATAATCGACCTAGCTGAATCAACAATACGTGCGGTTATCACCAAGTTTCTCACCAAGTTTACTTTGTTGGACATTAAACCATTGTCCCGCATGCGTACAGTGTGTACTGAAGAGAATATTGCAGCCGTAGCGTACCGTGTTAATGAGGTTAATGGGCATGTGCTACTCAACCACATGGAAAATTTTACGTGTTGATTTGGATGTGAAAGCCTATGAAATTCAACTTCTGCAAGAATTGAAGCCGAATGAACTACCACATCGTCTAATTTTTGGTGAATAGGCCTTAGAACAGCTTAATGAAAATCCGCTGTTTTATAGAAAAATTGTGTTCAGCGATGAGGCTCATTTCTGGCTTAACGGATATGTAAATAAACGAAACCGTCGTATCAAGAGTGATGAACAGCCACATGCTATACAAGAATTACCGATGCATCCCGAAAAAACGACAGTTTGGAGTGGTTTATAGGCTGGTGGCATCATCGGTCCAAAATTACTATCAAAATTCGTGCTCAGTGAAAAATGTGTATCGTTTGTTACGACCATATGATGGTCGTCATAATCGACCTGATGAATCAACAATTCGTGCTATTATCACAAAATTTCGCACCAAGTTTACTTTGTTGGGCACTAAACCATTGTCTTGCATGCGTACAGTGCGTACTGAAGAGAATATTGTAATGATTCGTGAATTGTCCTCAATATTCGAATGAGAATGTTCACTCTGTTTGAGGTTGAACATTTCTAAATATATTATTGTACTATATACTAACTGAATTATATTAATAATATTTCAACGAATCTTATAATAAAATATACTTAGATATACCTTAACTTAAGAGAAAATATATATATATATATATATATATATATATATATATATATATATATATATATATATATATATATACGTGTGGCTTTCTTTGCACGAAACACCAAGACTGATAACCTAAATTCGATAGTCACAAGTGCGGACCTGCATTATCATCCCTCATTTATGAGGTATGCGAGACACGACTTTTACTAGTGGAACCCTCGTTTACTTTCGAAGGGTTTTGTTATGGTTTAAACATGATTAGGTACTAGTTCAAAATATTTCTTCAGATATTATTAAGACCGATTTTCAACAAGAAAATTTTTCAAGAGTATTCTTAGGTGTATACAAGTATACGTGACCAATTATATGATAATAATGGTGGGATATACTTATTGAAATAATTCTGCCACACAGTTTTCATGTTCTTTCTCGTTTTCTAAGAGCTAAAGAAATTATTTATTGTATTATTTTTCTCATCTATTATGGCTTGTAGAAGCCATCAAATAGCTCATTTTTCTAAACACTAAACTCATAGTCAATACTCTCAAAAGCTGAAGGAATATATTACTATCATTATTGTTTTCACCGTTTATTCGAGTTCATAGAAACTGTTTATTACCCATCAGATAACTCATTTTTTCAACAACTAAATTTAAAGTCAATAACAAAGACATTTGCATAAAGCTGATTGAATATTCGCTGATCTCTTCACTCTTGGGAAAGCCTCCTTTTAAATATTAAGAGAAAACACTCCAGTAAGTGAAATTATGTAACAAAATGAATACACGAGCACACGATGGAGAAAGATCAGCCAAAATCCATTGGTACGAAATACAAGATCAAAATAACTGAAAACTTATATGTTTAAAATTACCTAAAAAAGTACTAAATAAATCATTATTTCAGATTAAGATTATATGAACTAATAGGAAAACCCGCAGAAACACTAACGAGTTTCACTTCATTTAGTGAACGTTGCGAGATTACGAAAAAAAAGATACACTTATAGGGATCCCATAAGAACCCCTCAGAACTAACTGAATGAACTAACGAGACTGATTAGTATTAATCTTCTATCTTATATCACTCACATTATACCTAATACTGTTCTACGACATCCAGTATTGTTCGAATAATTTTAAATGGAAGTGATTACACAAATATTTTCCATTTTACAGTAACTCATGTGAACGGCAGCTTTCGAATTACGACAGTAATCGCATACATGTCCAATTGAATGATTGCCCTATTCATTCCTTTTGTTAATTCTGGAATATAAACGAGCCTTCCGCTCATTGTTGAATTTTTAATTGTGGTCCGAATATTGGAATTGGAAGCAGCGAAACAAAAATTATTTGAATAAATTCGAGTTCTACTCGGACGACCTGACTCACTCAATAAAGTCAGCTCTTGGATTAGTCTAGACTTTTTTCAGCTATATTAGTATAATTGAATATAAACTTAAATTCAAACACTTGAATTTATGATTTACACTTTATTGACTACATAGCATGACGCGTTTCGTCGTTACAAACGACTTCTTCAGATGCTTACAGAATAATTCGTTAGTAATTCGTTTAAACGAGAAGTCGTTTGTAACGACGAAACGCGTCATGCTATGTAGTCAATAAAGTGTAAATCATAAGTTCAAGTGTTTGAATTTAAGTTTATATTCAATTATAATGGATTTACATCAAGTAAACGCCAACACTATTAAATATATTAGTATAGCTGAAATTTGTCATCGTTTGATGACTTCATGAAGCATACAGGAAATAATTGAAAATCTCGAGAAAAAATAGCAAGCAGCATATTACCCCGAAATTTCCTGAAATAATCTCAGAAAGGAATTTTGAAGAGGAATTGAAATATCTGTAATGAAACAAAAATAATAAAATATACCCCTGATTCAAAGTAACCTCTTCGGAATTCTATTTATTTTTTGAATCAGTATTTCATCTAACCAAACCCAAATTTTTAGGTATATAGTATTTTGTTTGAAGTTAATAATAAAAATATGCCGGTCTCCGAGCTTAGTTGGGAGCACACCCGACTACGGTTCGGTAGGATTCGGGTTCGAGCCCCGGCATGGGTGTATGTGTTTGTCTATGATTTTTTCTATGAACCGGCGTGAAACTGTAGATCCACTGAATTAAAAAATAATAATAATAAAAACGAGAAGCAAACTTCACCAAACTATTGGATATGTTTAGTTTATTTTTAGAGGCGCCAAATTCAGAGATTATAACACAACGATTCTTCCAGAAGAAATCTACGCAGCTGAAACAATGGTTTTTGACGGTCATTAAAGAATTAGAGAAATAGAGAAACAAGAACGGAAAATTCTCAGAAAGATTTACTTGCCAATCAATAGAAACGGCATTTGTATGAAAACACCTCAGAATAAACTTTATCAAAAAACAAGTACAATAACGGAAGCAAAGTTCTATGCACATGTCCACAGAATGAAAAATCCAGAATACCGAAGAAACTACTCGATATAACTAGGAAGAGTTAATGCGGAAGAGAGTGGCTAAAAGAGTTTCAAAAAGATCTACAACAGATCAATATAAAAAATCGCGAAGGTCGCACATATGAAATTTGGAAAAAAATCAACGCGCCAACCTGGAATTAAATGGACAGATGAACGGAAGAAAGAGCATTCCGAGAAAAGGAAGCGTTTTTGGAAAGCAAAAAGATGAAGCAGAAGCTCTAAGAGTTGCGGATTGAAGTTCAATCGCTCTACTCATGGGGAACAATCGTTAAAATAATAATATGGCTATTTATTATGAATAGTTTTCCCTAAAGGTTTTTCTTGAAATAACAGGTACTTTTAATTGAGAAATTTTTATTTAAGTTGACGCTTGGTGTTGTGAATTACAACAAAACAATACACTCAGATATCGATTATCAAGTAATCGCATCAAAACTGAAACCCAGCTCTGGACGATCTTCGGGTATGTATATCTGCTGTTGTTGTATTCGTTCCGACATAAAACCGGAATATATAAAGTTTTTCGAGCAACCATGACGGCCCAGAGTTCGATATGAAAACGCCCTACAAAAGGATTAAATAATTCACTTCCGAGTTTCGAACTGCACAAATAACTTCATAGGAATCGCGACTCAACTTTCGAATCATAACGTATTTTTAATTCAGACTTTCTTAATTTGAATTTCAAATCTTCGTTAATAATTAATTTGTCGTTTTTTTCCTGTTTTTATTTTCTCATTGAACGGGAAATTTTAATTGAAAAATGCAAGATTAATGAGGGAGCGGAGGCGAACGAGGAGTCCTTAGTACTGAAAAGGCTTGAACGTTGAGCGAGAGAAATATTTTAATTTATTCTTTCCCGGCGAATTTACGGGGGTGGGAAGTGTTTATATTGTTATACAACATCTATCGATTCGAAGAAAGTTTACCGACTTCGAGTTGATTAAATGCAGTGGGAAAACGATGAAATTTTTCTATAAATTTTTATATAAACGAAAATCACTGAGTTTTGCAATATTAAATTAAATTGAACTCTTGGCTTAATGTTTCACGATTATATTTAACAATATGGATTTGTCAACATGTTTCGAGTGTGAGCTCATTTTCAAGGATAAAATACAGTAAGGAACGAACAACAAATTTATATCTATAACGATGGATGTAAGGAGGGAGGATAATTGAAAATCTAAATGTTCATTTACGATGTCTTCTTTTTTCTTCCGAGAACTGCATATTTCAATTGCCTCTAAAAGGTCTAAACGTTTTCCTTTATTAATAATTGATGAGGCCGATACTTGATGTAAATCGATAAACATAATAAAACAATTGTTAAACTGATTTACACATATATTAAAAATAATACTGCATGACGTACGTTTCGATGAGATTCACCTTTTTCAAATGCTACGTGCAGACTAATGTCTGCAGACTATTATTCTGCAGACTATAATGCAGACTATTAGTCTGCACGTAGCATTTGAAAAAGGTGAATCTCATCGAAACGTAAGTCATGCAGTATTATTTTTAATATATGTGTAAATCTTTATTACCTGCGTGTAAGCACTTGGTTTTCTTGGTCGGTAACCTCTTATCCAGCGCATTCTATCTCTTATGGTTAGGCCCATCATGTTTTCTATACTCGACTGGGTTGTTCGAAGCTTCTGGATGTGAGCAGATTTCTTGGTCAGAGTTTCGCTGGCGTAGGTCATCGCTGATAATACGCATTGGTCAAACACTTTGCTCTTTGAGGATAGTGGCATACCTGATTTGAAGATGTGTTTCAGTCGGCCAACTGTACCCCAAGCTGTTCTGGTTCTTTGCATGATCTACATTGTAATATCCCCGTCTCCCGTGGCAATCTCTCCCAGATATGTGTAAGACGCTGCAGTTTCTAATGGGGATCCGTCCACCTCCATTTGCTCTTTGGCGCAGAAAGGGTTCAGCATCATCTTTGTTTTTGCGGTGTTTATTTCCAAACCTATTTCCTTGCTTGCGATGTTTAGTTCATTAATGCGCTCTTGAAGATCGGTAGCATCGTCCGAGTACAGGACTATATCGTCAGCGAATAATTATATATATATATATATATATATATATATATATATATATATATATATATATATATATATATATATATATATATATATATATATATATATATATATATATATATATATATATATATATATATATATATATATATATATATATATATATATATATATATATATATATATATATATATATATATATATATATATATATATATATATATATATATATATATATATATATATATTTTTCGAAAGCCTTCGTTTGAGATTGTCATGAACTTATGATGCCTTGAGATCATACCCAAGTCAACATAAGGCAACATCGGCTTTTCTTGTATTAAAACAAATACAGGGAGCATCAAGTGATTCTTTTACTTTCTGACTATTTTAAACCTATTAGAATATGAATACTCAAAGGGACATGGAAGTATTGGGAATTCCAGAACAAGTTGTTCGACATAGAAATAAAAAAGTCGCAAGGTAACGGAAAAGGGCGAGACAGAAGAAGAAAGAATTCAACGTAACTGGAGTATGTACCCCATTAGCATCTTGCACATCCTATTTAACATCCAGATGCTATGCCAGCATTGCAATTTCTTCTTCCTTATTGTATATATCCCTTCATACTTAGTCTTTTTCTAGAGGTGTTAAGGTCGTATGTATTTAAAAAATTGAAAGGCATCAAATGAACTAGTCTAGTTGGTAACTCCAGCTGTCCAAATCTTTCAGGAGGTTTTGGAAGATCTTGAGCACCTGTTAAAAAAACAACAGTGTATTTCACTCTATCATCAGTAGGGTTATCTTCTGGATTAAGTTTGACGACTGCGAAGATGATTACCTATTACTTCAAATTTGAATAAAATTGAGTTTTATCCAGGGTAAATGCTCTTTATGATTTCATAACTTCTGAGGTGTTTTCATAAACATCATTATTATTAAATCGGATAAAAACCGCCCCGTCCCGTTGACCAGTTTCCGTAGGCACTAGGACGTTATTATTCAATACTCCCCTGTGTGTTCGGCACACTGCCGCACAATAAATCCTTGAACAGACCCAAATTGGAATCCAAACCAACCATAGAACATCGTCAGAGAGAGCACAGAGACGCATAATGTAACTGTAATATCTTGAAATTAACGAACCAAGCCGGTTCGGTCATAACAATGGCCGATCATACATAAATAATTAATTGATTAGCAGGTATCGCACTGATCTAATTATGTTACTAACTAATCAGCTATACAAATAGATAGCGGTCGGCCATAACTCACGGCATCATGAGAGTAAATGCCGCTGATCAATAGGTATTGAATGCACTATGCAAATGGCTTGACCGGACCAGGCGGTCAGCTAAGTAGTCGGAGGGGCGCCCCGACTGCCGGGCCCTGGCAGCACCTGGAGCGCTGTGCCTGAAGGCCTGGCGACACGTGGGGAAGAGAGATGCACCGGCCCGAACATAGCACCGCAACTCTGTATGAGATCGCAGGGGGACCGTGTATGCACATTGCCTTTGGATTCACTGCACAAACATGTCTCATCGGATCAGCACGAAATGGACGGCGTTGCTTCGTTACCGACAGAATTTAATCTGTAGATACATAGCTGGCGATACTCTTCCAGAAGATCCAGGCCTGGACGACTGCTGAACCGAGTTTAGCACTTGTGAGATAAGATTCATAAAAGAACCTCCTGATATAAAACGATGCGTTCTGATTATTCGTGCACTAGAACTCATTAATTTGGTCCATTATTTGAACTGAAACTAGAAATTCAGACTTTTCAATGTACAAATTAAATATACTATTGGGCTAACTGAATGTTGATTCATTTGTATTATATACCATCCAGGTTCAAAAGCAGCAAGTAAACTTTAGAAATAAAAGTTTGATCAAGTACATGAAATTCTGAAGAGAGGAATACCACAGTTTGAGCTGCTAATTCAGGAAGATGATGATTATAAGAATTTCGATATTTATGAAGCTTTAAGTAGCGTAAACTAAAATTTGAAGATATGAAGAAAATTGGTGGAAAATACGCGAATTCGAAAGTTGAAGCAATGGCAATATTCCCAAAAAACCTTCAGTCAGATCAAAATTTCAGGAATGGATACCCAAAATTATATAAATTCGAACAAAATTGAAACACAAAGAACTCATAGGATCACAGTTCCTTCAATTGAAGAAAAAACATTAGGAGTAAGAATGAAATAGATGTGCAGATGATGCCGATATTTAAAGAAGTATGTGTAGATCGGATTTAAAAACTAGAGAACTCCTTCGGCTAAAGAAAGTTTCAAGGAAATAATGCAATTATTGATTAAATTTACCTGGAAATATTCAGGATTTAAGTTGTGATAAAACTGGTACAAAAATGTATTTACATTTGAAAAAAAATATTTCCAATGAAAAACATTTTATGTAACTTTGATATATCAATCATTCGTGTTGAAAACTTCGATATAAGCCCAAAAAAAATATACAAAATATATTTTCCCAGACGAAAATAATTCAATGTCAATATTATTAAATTATGAGGAAAAAATTTCGAGAATAAGAATTTCAAAAACCTCAAATATCCTCATCAGACTTACAAGTTCAAGAGGATTTCGGAAACAAAAAATAAAAATGAGCAGAACATCATATCACAAATTCTTAGATACAAATCTCTATCGCAATATGATATTAGTTAGTTCAATAGTTGAAGAAAGTGGAACTCATTCCCAAGGTTTGAGATGAAAATGTGAGAATTAGAAAATCCAGGAAAATTGAAGACATAAAAATTGATTTTTTAGGAAAATAGGTACGCCTTGCTTACATCACATACCAGAATATCCATCCGTAAAGCTGATTCTGAATTCGATTGTTTAAATGCTTGATATTAACTGTCATTAATAATGTGCGAGGTATGTAGTTTGCCGCACCCTAAATATGAACTAAACTGATGAACATGTCAATTTTCCTGGTATCCCTCGGAGGAAAACACCGATAGATAACATCAATTACATACAGATATTAATAAATTAATCGAACTATATAGGTATTCGAAATATTAGATATAATTGAAATACCTCATCGAGATGGCCGACTTCGATTATCGAAACAGGCAAACCCTATATGTTAATGACTCAAGAATTCAATTAAAATCAATTAGTAATGACCGCTCAGCTCGATCAATTCATTAATCAGAAAATTGAACAACTAATTAAAAAATTAGAAATGAGAACTCTGTTCTAGATTC
This sequence comes from Henosepilachna vigintioctopunctata, assembly GCA_030704895.1. Lineage (NCBI taxonomy): Eukaryota > Metazoa > Arthropoda > Insecta > Coleoptera > Coccinellidae > Henosepilachna > Henosepilachna vigintioctopunctata. The sequence goes on along the minus strand of JARQZJ010000148.1, from coordinate 113,549 downwards.
GCCGCAAACTATAGAGACATTCAACCGAAGTATGATTCCGTAGATACAAATAGTTTGCATAGGGAGCAGAACAAAATTGATATCTTAATTTTCATTTGAACATGTTTGTCCTCGAACGGAACGGTACTAGTTAGTGGACGTTGTTCCTATATTTTATAAGACGGCATAATACTACCAGCTTCTAGTATTGTCTAACTTTCACCATGGCTACGCCATCAAGTCCAAGATATTATAATGATTTTTACAGCCTCCATAGATATATATATATATATATATATATATATATATATATATATATATATATATATATATATATATATATAGATATATTGGTGCTTTAAAGTACAAATATTGAAATATTGGAAAACTGATATTATAGAAATCATTAGTGTCATAGAGCACACTAGCAACCAGAACATGCTTCACAGTCCTCCTAAAGCTGTTATTAGGCAGAATTTGTACCGATGAAGGTAAGCTGTTGAAGAACTTCCAGCAATGAAATGTTGAGCTGGACTGCAATCTGCTTAACCTCAGATAGTCGAATCGGATTGCATTCTTTCCTCTCGTGTCATGGCCATGAACATCCTGACACAAGTTGACCACCACAACATTTTCATGGGCATATATTACGCACTCCAGGACGAATAGTGCAGGAAAAGTGAGTATATCAAGATGCCGGAAAGCGTCTCTGCAACAATCACGATAGCCAAGTTGGTTGATAGATACAGTTGGTGATAGATAACGTGATAGTTGCCTCAAAACATATATGTTTCCACTCAATTTAGTGGATATGTATTCAACATATGCAGCCCATCTAAGCCTGGAGTCCAAAGAATATCAGAAACAGAATTGGCCCCAGTATAAATCCTTGTGGAACCCCTATAGTTTCTGGTACCTTACTCGACATTTTTCCTACCGAATATACAATCTGACATCGTTCCAATAGATAAGATTCAATGAGAGAAATATTCTCACTGAAACGGTATTTCCTCAGCTTACAGAGCAATGCTGCATGTGAAAATAGTGAAAGGGAGCATATGCCGAGCTCGAAACAGTCTATTGTATTTTGAATGAACTTAATTATTGCTTTAATTGTACTTCTTTTTTTCCTGAAGCCAAATTGTTTTTTGAAAAATAAATTATTGATTTCAAAATATTCTGTTATTTGATTGCAGGCAATTTTTTTGAAGATCTTAGAGAATAATTGAACTAAAGATATTAGTCTATAGCTCGAAACCTGATCCATATCACCCCTTTTATATACAGGCACAACTTTAGATATCTTCAGACTAGCTGGAAAAATTCCTTCCGTAATACATCCGTACATCCATAACTAGATTATAGAAATATAAAATCCATATTTGTCGATTTTGCATTTCTGAACCATATTGTCTGTTCGTACTCACTCACTTCAGCGTAACTCCCCATTTTTTCAGGCAGAATTTTTAGTACCTACCTTTTTTTTTTGAACAACCATTTTTGGCGAATATGTGGAAGCACATGTGACTCGAAATGATACGAATTCAGTTTTGGCGTTACCCAGTGTTATAGATGTTTTCATTCAGCTAGTCTACGTGTCCAAGGGGGAACATATCTAGCTACATTGTAACAAACTAGATAGATTCCTTTATCATAACTAGTTTGATTGCATCAAACCACATACATTCATTTAGATCTCCTAAATCAAAGGCTCCTTATAACACAATGGTTGTTATATCAGTAGTGGGTTGTCTCGTGTAAGAACACTTATCCTTAATGATCCAATTTGAATTCAGACATAGAAACTATAATTTTTTGTATATGATTATTTTTCTGAAAAGGTAATTAGTAGTTATTTCTCTTTTTTAATTGTAATTTATGCTTTTTACCATGTAACACCGCCTAATGTTGAATATAATACATTGTGGAGTTATACGTTTAATTGCAATACAGCCTCAGTGTTTTTGACGCAGAACTGCTAAATTCCATCGAGTTGAAACCTACATCTGAAGAATTTCATTATGGCGAAATTTATCAGAAAACTTATACTGCAATTCACATTCAATCCAATTACAACTTGAATTATTGGGAAAAAAAATAAAAGATCACTGAAATTATAACTTTTCAAATGTAAGGTTAGAACTTTCGTCGAATCTATTGAAACGACTTATACGAACTCAAACACGTACCTCTATTCTATGGAATATTTTAGACGATATTATCTGATGACCGAGTACTTGATATACAAATTTCTATCTCATGCATATGTATAAATAAAATTGAAATGTAACTCGTATACCGTATGCGCTTGGAACAGCACTCAATTCATCAAAATGATCGACATGGGTTTTTATGAGAAGGTAAGTTTGCCTTTTTCAATGAGAATAATAATATAAGACATAATAATGTATGTATATAATATATGTTTTCTCAATGAATAATTCACGAGGTCATGATGATGAGTTACAAAATTGTATATACTTATTTGGGCCTCGATACGAAATCTAGAGAAATGCAGATTAGGAAATAGAAAACTCGAAAAAATGAGAAGGATGTAGAATTGTCATATTTAGGATACCATGAAAAAATATTGGTTAATTCTTGACTTGGTTAATTAAATTGGTTAATTTTATTCCATTACCTTAAACTATCATTACCAATATTCAAAGACAAGTAGAAGGCATTTATGCTTAACGTCACTGTTTGATTCCACCCTAACTATTTATGCGGGCTTAATTAACATCCCTTATACGTCCTCATCTCATCACGTTGTCTCTTTGAGCTCAGTATCGCTCTTATATGAAGCGATGTAGATGCAAAATCCAATCGCACTCTGATAAAATAGGTTTATATGAATATCGGCTATTTTGTATGTTTGACGCGGTACTTTTTTCATCTGTCGCATGTACGCTAGGTTCTCCCGTCAAACGGCCAGCCCCTTTCCCTCGAAAAAATGCAATTTCGTTTTCATTTCCATATATTTCTGAGAGAGCCGCCATTCGCCGAATTCAAAACACGGATGGCTATTAAAATGAAATATACAACGATTCATTTTCAGATACAGAGAGAGAGGGAACACGGCAGATCAATCAGGAAACGCAATACATTTAAAAAAAACGCGCGCCCGGTGTATAAATATTTTAAAATTTATGGTGAATTTTAAGCGACGCAGAGAGCGACACAAACGAACCAAAAAGTATCGTCTCTTTTCTGCTGCAGATTGAATTAGGCCCCCTTCGCGGACGCGCATGACGGCCCGCATTTGCGAAAAAATCGCCTCTTCCATGTTGGAATATTGAAAAGTCGGATGTTTTATTCAGTTAGTTGACCCCGACTACCTACATTGACTTTTTGTTCCAGAGCGACATCCTAAAAAATGATATAGGGCCACGCACCGATGTTAATCTGTCATACAAAAATTATCGCGTACAATTCAAAATTTGCCGTCCAATCAATCACAAGCTACCGTTTCGATAATGAATTATTTTTACCGTAAGACTTCATTCAACATTCAAATACATTATACGCAAACGCAGTAATCTCCTCGCGTCCATGTAACGTTACTTTTTTCAATAAAAACAATTTGGGCACATTGCTTAAAAGCCTAGAAATATCCTTTGACTTGATGTTTCTTCATACTCATTTTGAATCAATGAATAAGGCAAATTGAAGAGTTGTCCACATTCTCCAGATCTCTCCAGATTCTCCAAAAGAATGCATTCATAAAGGAATCACCAAATATGTCTTAAACCACCACCATTCAAACTTTACAAAAGTTTTAGAATGTTCATTCCATATTCTTTGTATAACAATTTCACGAAATATCTGGAGAATGATTCAACAACCTATCGAAATAAGTCAGAAAAGGCAACCTGGCAGATAAGGCACAATCATAGAACAATTCATGCAAAAACTTGATTAGTTGTGCAGAACGACAGAAAAGATCTAGTTATCTTGCTTTCACAAAATTATCAATGAGTTATAGTAATTTTTTTTAATTTTAATCAAAAAGGGTTATCCAATATTTGGAAATACCCTTAATGGCTTCGACGTATGTCATTAGCCAGCACTTATTTTTTTAATACATTATCAAAACCAAAAAGTATAAAACAAAATAAAATTAATGTTTAGACACAGGAACACTATATGCCTAGGCGTTCCTCAGGGCGATTTATTCTTCATACTCAAACAAGACATAAACCACTTTATAATTTCACTTTAATGAACTTTATATGCTCCAATAATATTCTGTACACTTCCATATTCCCGAGAGACAGTAAAAATGCCAAATTGAAAGGCTGCTCGTACTTCAGAACATTGGCAAGTCACTTCAATGACTGTGTGTCTAATACATATTTATTGTCTTTATTACAAATAATCACACAAACATTGAAAACCTACGAAAGTGACTACTAATTCCAATCAAGTTATAACGAAATTATTACAAAGCAGTCACAGAAGATAATATAAATTTTCTTATCTTGAACAATTAAAAAATCAATCAAATTGACAAATATTAATATAGTTAGAGGGCAAGTGAAAAACTATAAAACTTGATAACAAAATGAGTAATAATATATGATGAAATATAATGAATCAGCTCTATAATAGTAATCAATATGGCAATACTTTATCAAATGAACGCAGAAAGTAATGTTTTTTAATTCAGTGGACCTACAGCTTAACGCCGGTTCCGAACAGCCAATAGGCTTGAAATCAATGTACATTGCCCAACAATTATCATCATTACACTACTCAAATCATAGACAAACACAAACACTCATGCATTCACCGGGACTCGAACCCGAATCCTACCGCACCATAGTCGATTGTTTTCCCACGGTTTTTTTACTGGAAAAAGTTCCGACCAGTTCAGCATCAGAAGATACCCCTTCGAACATCAAGAATTTTTTTATATAATTGTTATATGAAGAAAATTGACATTTGCTGATATTTGTAATTAACAAAAACTCATGGGTTTCGATAATAACTATTTTGTTCTTCATTTTGGCTGCATATGAAACTCATGAGTACCATCAAACCATTCATCGACTGAAGTCAAATTAGGATAATCAATACTGTCAGACCTCTTGAACCTAAAATAAACGTAAGATACCGATTCCAACCAGTATCAGATTAATAAAGTCTTGTATAAAAAACTGCTGATCCGGTACCAAAGAAGGCGCATCATTTTGACATCACTATTTCATTGTCTCAATGCATTAGAAAAAATTCTAGAAATTGCCATTGACCTGAATACAACCGATATTAAAACAAGATTGACAATAATAGCGCTGTTTGCATCACTCAAGGCCGATATATTGTTCATGTTTCCACTACTGAAGAATTAGCATGCCTGAGAAATGTTACAGTATTAATGGTGCACATCAGCAACCTTCGCCAATGGAACCTAAGTGCTCCAAAAGAACGTAAATCCGAACGGAAACAATGAAGTGTTTGCCATTCATTAAATAGCAATAACATTATGACTTACGATTCGAAGTTTATAGATTTGATAATCTCGAATATTGTTTATCGTGTCACAGTGCAATAGAATAAACCATTCTGGTTTATAAATCGTATAATAAATTTGTGAATATATTTGAAAAATAATTTATATACATGTTTATAAACGAACTAGTTTGAGAAAAGTGAGAAATGTTTCAGAAAGTTTGGAGTGGCATCTTTGTAAAGTAACTTAAAGTAAAAGTAAAGAGTAAAAGTAACAGTAAAAAAGTAAAGTTATTATTTTCCGGCGATATCTATCAAGTTTGACTATTGGCAGGGTCAAACAGTTTTGCTCTCCAATAAACAGTCATTCGCGGCAAACAAAAAAGTTTTTCTTAACCTTGTTTCGTCATAAAAGCCAATTTGTTTTTAATTAAACGAGCGTGCGATATACCAGTCATTGTTATCTTTTCAATAATACGCCACCATGCAGCCACTATAATTTATATTGTATTCATCATATTTATCTCTGGAAATGATTATATATTAAAATATTCATAGTCGCCACATATTAACATATGTTTCTCATAAATATAACACACAAACAAAAAGCCTCCGATATTTTCAACACATGCTTGAATAATGATTCATCTATCTTCGTAATTTTAATGTTTTTACTTGTATAGAAGGTATTTCACGTAGCATGCGTTTATGCATTCGTTAGAAACGATAATGCAAATGAATAAAATGATTCAGCTGCAGGAAATGCACACGATAAAATAAGTGCCACCTGTATTACAGTCAACGAAAAACAAAAGTGCATAAGATATATTATTGTGGGTCTAAGTCACTGATATGTTACATATTTGAACACTTACTCTTCGACAAAATTTTAATCAAAATTATGAAAGCGTGCACTTACGCATAATACGATAGGAGTAGTTCACATACAAGAACTGGACAGCTGTTGTTACCGAGTATAGTTCAATTTATTATGTGTTAGTAACTATATGCATCGCCCGCTCCGTAGCTTAGTCGGTAGAACTCCCGACTATGGAGCGGTAGAACTCGGGTTCGAGCCCCGCTGAAGGCATGGGTGTTTGTGTTTGTCTATGAATTGAGAAGTCTAAATAATGATATTTGCTGGGTAATGTACATCGATTACAAGCCCAATGGCCGTTCGGAACCGGCGTTAAACTGCAGGTCCACTGAATTAAAAAAAAACTATGTTCTCTTATTCACATTAGTGTTTCATAAAACACTGACAAGTTCGACGATCTTTAGTTATGACAGATTTCATAACCAATAAAACTAAATTGACTAACTGTGAACATAATAATCATTGATTCTTGTTTGAGATTTTCACATAACTGAGCATGAAATGGCTAAACTGTCATTCAGTCTATTCATGTAAAAATTTTCAATTGTATTCCATTCAATGAAGGAAATGAACATTGCGAAGGATTTTCTCGCTTGCAGAGTCGAAAAACGATAATTTATTTCTCAGGTTAATAAAAAATTCAGAGAAAATATAAAATGTAAGTCTTCAACTGAAAATAGGTTTCAAGGTCAAGAAAAAAGTGGGTGGAAATATACAGGTTTCGTATGCATTTTGAGAATTCTAAAATAGCTGCACTGAGTGATTTAAACTTCGTTCATTGATCTACTGGTCACAACAATACGTTGTTTAACCTAGAACTGGAAATGGAAAGCAGTTGTAATTTTGAACAGAAAAAACAGTTTTTTCTGAAACAAAATGTTGCAAAACATTTTAATCAAATTTTATTCCAAATATTGTTCTGTAATATCCTAAGGTAATTTGAAGAAAACAGGAGTGCCATTTGAAGCAATTGAAAAAAATTGGAAATCACTACCTTCTGGAACTTACTGCGTAGTAACTATTACAACCAACTGTTGACCAATAAGTATAAATTTATAAGCATTTCAATAAGCAATATAACCTCACCAAAAAATTCGACATGAGCTTACTACACGTAACTCTTAAGTTAAATTTATATTCACAATAATATAGGTACAACTTCAAAAGAAAAATTTACTTCAGAAATATTAAACATTTGAGACAATTCCACATGGTGAAGGACATTTGTGGTAAAAAAATATACAAACATATGATACAAAAAATTGATTCATACATTATTGCCTACATCCGAATCATCGAAGTACTCTGTCACACTATAGTATGCCTTTGGGATACTATAGTGTGGAATATATATTTGGAAGAGCAGGGATTTAACTCTCCTCTGAAACAAATGAGTTTTCAGTACTTTCAAATTCGATGGTAAATGGTTGAAGATTTTAATAGTCTGAGAATAGAGAACTTCTATGTTCGCCAATTACCTACTCTATGTGATATTTGCTTGGCTTCATCTACTTGAGTGCAAATGAAAAGAATGGCTTTGGTCAGCAGCAGGCGAAATATGTATCTTCCTATTTGTTGTCTCAATCATTTGGCAAATACACGAACAGATGCCTAAATATTATAATGAATAAATTTTCTCAAATTTCAATTTGTCAAGTTTCCAATAGATGAAAGAGTGTCGCCTTGGTCACGTTGTTGAGGCCCTTTATCAGTTGAAATCACTTCCTAACGTTTGGATAACACGTTAACAGTAACTTACGTTACTGTTAACGTTAACGGAACAACTTCAATGGATGAAGGTCTTTAATTTAAATCAAATCATTACTAGTTTAAACAAAATATTCTTTTGGCAATTCATTTTCTAGTCAATTTTTGTTTACTCTAACCTCGATAATTCAATTCTAAGAGAAGCAGGTAAGTGAATATTTTCTTGAAAATAATCTACCAATAAACAATCACACATCACAAAAGAACAACTGTAAAGAAAATTGCAGAATTTCAATTTGTTAAATTGCCGATAAAAAGGATAGATTCATCTATCGCAAAAACCAAATGTGACAAAAAGTGAGTGTGCTGATTATACGCAGAATTCTGTCGAGAGAGGACAGAAAACGCGTCTCGCAGAAAAATGAGAGGAATAATTCCACCTATAGGTACGCGTTTCGATGAATAATAGAGCGTGCACTGAACAGTGCCAACAATCAAAGTAGCGAGTGACGAGGGGGTGAACGACAGTTGTTTGTCACCATCCATCTGAGGGCTGTAGATTGACGTGCGGGGGGTACGCGAGGGAGCGCGGCTAGAGGGTCACCCTCCCGCCCCCAACGCATCGACCCACGGGAGAGTTGTTTTTATATTTTTGCATAGCGCCTATTGATCCGCACTCATATTTTCATACGTGTATAACATCTACATTCTCATTCGGAGCTTGGGCGAATATAATTTATTTCAATCGGATTTCGAGGCAGTATTGCGAAATGATCGACGTTTCCTGAATTGGGTCAATCCAGAGCGATTCCATCTCTGTCAGAATATTCGAGTTTTAGCAGAAGAAAATTTTGAATTTACACTTACCAACATGATAAATATGCGTCCCTAAAAAGTTACTAAAAAGTCCCTAAAACTGGACTATAGTTATTTTGGACATCCCTCGAAGAATTTTTCAGAAGATACGCCGAAATCAAGAAAATTTAAATGAATTCATATGGTTAGGTTCATATTTTGTATAACCTGGACTTCCATCATTTTTTTTCACACCAACATATATCGTAGCATTATGAATAATCGAAGGATAACCTACTTGAATTTATTTTTTCATTCTGTTTTTTGCCTTTCCTACAAACATTTTTAACTAAGCCAATCAACAAACAATTTTTGGGTGGTTAGAGTAAATGAAGTTGCTTCTGATATGTTTTGCGTAAATTGATTCAGTAATCAGGTTGATTATTAATGTTTTATTATTCAGTGAATTCCTACTTCTAAGACTTTTCAACCTAAACGTTATTTTTGATTCAATTACTTCAAGATATTTCGTTGGGAAATGAGAGTAATATGACGTGTAATCAAAATTATTTATACATTTCAGAACTTAACATTTCAGTTACCCTGTATATTATCTCTATGAAATAACGAATAATTCGAGGTGGAATGGAAAATACATTATAATACATAGCTCGGATATAATTGTGAACAATCAGAGGCACATTCTTCGTATCTCGAACATACAAGGTCACTTTAATATTATTACTTATTACTATCGTTCCTAGAATCTGGTCCCTTTTTATTGTTAGGTATAATTTAAGGCGGCGAAGATTATTGTTATTATTTATTGTTGTATCATATCTTCTATCGCGGACATGAAATAACTTACTACGCTGTGCGTTCATATTATTTTTTGTTTTCGTCCGTATAATACCAGTTATTCGGCGAACGGCTACATATATAATGTGATTTATGTAATGCATGAATATGTTTTTAACTGGGCAGACAATCAAGTATATGATTATGAATAATACATGGAGAACAATTGAAAATATTAAGAGTAGGAGTTCATTTGTCATGTTGGCTGTTTCCGCAATAATGTTATGGTAATATGGTAACGTACGTATTGTGTGCTCTACGAAAATAAAAAAATCAAATAATGATCGTCGCACTAACGAACCTAGCATTCTATTATATAGGGTTCGATATTAACGAACGTGCATGGCTGAATAGCGTGAATTTATAATAATTAATTTAATGCTTACGATTTATCTCATTACGTCTCAGTTCGCCAAAGACAAATAAAGTATGTACGAGGTGTGATTATAAAATGCCTGAACTGGTAGTGGTTTTTCGTGTGGTTATTTTATCGTAAATATAAACGTTTTCAGTCATATTAATCGTACATTATGTAGGAAGTAAACTTGTGAAATATTATAGGTACTCATTCAATGTTTGACTCTTGTTTCTCCTGAATGTGGTACTGCATTGAGAAGACGGAACATTTGTAGAACTAAATAACTAGTTGTTAATTCAGTTCTACAAAGTAGTAGTAATAGTTGTGAACAACTTCAAAGAAGATGTTATTTCAATATATTTGGTATTCAATTCTAGTGCCATTATTCGTGAAGCATTGCAAATAACAATAACAAACTTCACTGTCCAAGCTTTCAATGGTTAATCAACATGTTCCAATCTAGTTCTCTATACTAATTTTCAAGACCTTGAAATCTTTCTTCAAGCCTTGAGGTTTATAACTCGGAATTCATAATAAAATATATGAGTATTGACTTTCAATAATGATTGAAAGTCGAACTGAAGTAATTCGAAATACATGTTCTAGTGTATTAAATCAGTTTCATGGAAATTAGAATTATTTTGAATTTCAATATATTAGATTGAGTTAACTATTGAAATCAAGCGCTCAGGTTATCACAAAGTGAAAGCACCGATCCGAGTTCATTTTGGAAACACTAGGACAACATTTAATTTCCATGGAAAATTCGCGAAACGCAATCGCAACGACGTCATCTCGGAAACGTATCGAGAAGAACGGTAGAAATGGCAGCGCGATATTTCACGAATTCGACGGTTTCGTTTTGTTTCATTAAATTTAAAAAATCACATCGAATTTTTGTCTGGTCGCGGGGAAACAATGGCGGTCCGCCGAGAATATAAATATATGATGGCCGGTCCTCGTTCGGACACATTTTTTAAATGAAATATCGGGGCGATATAGATGCGGACGCCTACGTTTCTCGATATGAAACGCAAAAATAATTAAACATTTTTCAGGCATGCGAAAAAGTTTGACAGACAAATAAAAATGGTCATTTGAAATATGAGAGTATAGGAAAACGTGAACAGTTGTGTTTTTCTGCGTCCAGTGGTCGCAAACGAAACGACAGAAGGACGTAACGGTTTTTTTTATTTTTTTTTAGTTTTTCCTATTCGACTGCTGGCCGTTATTTCCAAGCATCTGATTGGCGAAACGACTTTACAATGTGGGATTTTTTACTTTTTTCAACGTTGGTTTTAATGTATAATCGATAAATAACATATTGTGTATAGAAATTCCCGTTGCATGTTTCGAATATGAGAGTGGATGATTTTCATGGGGATTCTCGACTCTTATTAGCCTCTGGTTCGGACATTCCATCGATATTTCCTTTATTTCACTCTGGTGAGTTTTCGATTAGTTCTAAAATATTTATTCAGTTCCAAACTGGTATAAAGTTTTTTTTTGAACAACAAATTCATATACAAGCTTTCATGAGCTCTGGTGTTATGTTAGATTGACATCATTCAGTCATCATTTCTCAAACGAGAAGTTCAATCGAAAAAGTATTTTTCTAACAAGTTACAAAAATTCTAATTCTTAGTCAACTTAAAATTTCATGATTCATATTTTTGAAAAAATCAAATTTCTTGACCAACTTCACACCGTACTTGAATTGAAACGTCTAATGACAGTCAAAAATCTGACTGTCACAGATGTCCAATTTTCTCCGTTTCCTGATTTCTACATCTAGTGTTGATATTTTCATATGAGTTGACAGCTTTGTGCTCAATAGTTTTAAATTATTTCCTGTAAATATTAATTTGACAAAAATTCATCCTCCGAAAAAAATTGCTTTGACAGTAAGGTTTTTAGTAATGATTCACACATTATGGCACAAGAGACTCACCACATAATTTATACACTATTCAATACAAGACATAAATCGTAGAAGAACAGATAATTAAAGTACATCTTGTTTATCACGCGCAAGCAAATATTAGGAGATGAATATACCATAACATAGACAGAAAACATAAGGAATATAATAAGAGAGATAAAATTACAATACAAAAAAAATATCGGACTGGAAGTGAAACGAACAACACAAATACTGAGCAATTAGATTAAAGGAGAAAGCACACATCACAAACTTCAACTTGACTACAATATGGATGCACTTCAAACAACTTCAAACAACTGAAACATGAACGAAGACTTTCGAAAGAGAGATGATGTAGGTATGTTCTCAATTGGAAGATATATACAGATATAATCTTCAATGTTTTTTCTATTTAGGGAATGAGAACTTCACGTAAAAGGCATACAAGTGAGTAGCAAAAAAGAAAATAAACTAAATGTAAAACGTCTCGCCTTTGCAGACGATATTGCTATCATCACAGACAACAGAACTGAAGCCATTCGCGCCGTAGAAAAACTACATGAAATTGCGCAGAAAATCGGGTTACAAATCTCTTATGATGGAACCAAATACATGGAAAGAAAACAGAAAAATAAATCTTCTCTTATGACAAAACATAGTGAAATTCTGCAAGTAGGCCATTTTAAATACCTCGGGGAAGTTATTCAGCCCTCAGGTTTAAACCGAATCGCTAATGAACAGAGAATAACCAAGCTCCAAAAGGCCTACAAACTAACATGGGCTCACTATAACAGAAAGTGCATTTCGAGAGGCGCCAAATTGAGGCATTATAACACAACGATTCTTCCAGAAGCAATCTACGCAGCTGAAACAATGGTTATTGGCGGCCATACAAGAATTAGAGAAAGACAAGAACGAAAATCCTCAGAAAGATTTACGGGCCAATCAATAGAAACGGCATTTGGATGAAAAGACCTCAGAATGAACTGTATCAAAAGACAAATACAATAACGGAAGAAATCAGAAAACGACGAGCAAACTTCTATGCACATGTTTACAGAATGAAACAGTTCAGAATACCGAAGAAACTGCTCGATATAATTATGAATAGTAAATGCGGAACAGAGTGGCTAAAAGAAGTCCAAAGGGATCTACAACAGATCAATATAAAAAATCTCGAAGATCGCACTGAATGTCGCTATAAAATCGCACATGTGAAGTTTGAGCAAAAATCAAATCGTCAACCTAGAGTAAAGTGGACAGATGAACAGAGGAAAGAGCATTCAGAGAGAATGAAGCGTTTTTTGGAGACAAGAAAGATGAAGCAAAATTCCTAATGATTGCGAATTCAAGTTCAGTCGCTCTCCTCATGGGAAACAATCGTAATAATGATAATAATACATTTTGAATGTTTTTAGCAATGACAGGTTTCTTTTAATATGAAAAACTTCATTCTCGTTGTCGTTTCGTTGTATATAACAACTTTGTCAAAACTAATTGATTTAATATTAAGTAATTAATCGATTAAATAATATTAGTTGTGACAAAGTTGTGATATACAACGAAAAATGAACGAGAATAAAGTTTTTCATATTAAAAGAAGCCTGTTATTGCTAAAAACATTCGAAATAAACTATCTTGAACAGGCAATTAATCAATTTTGAATATATATATATATATATATATATATATATATATATATATATATATATATATATATATATATATATATATATATATATATATATATATATATATATATATATATATATATATATATATATATATATATACTTTTAGAATACAAGTAGTACAATACTGAAAATTATGATAAATAGCATATACTCAGAAATTTCAAAACATAATTTCAATATATTCCTGAAAATGTAATCTGAGACTCGGAAATTTTGTTAACTTCGACTGCAACTAATTTGAATACTTTTTCCAGCGATAGTACTCGCATATTTAATACCCATCCGCCCCTCTTTCGCCGAACTCAAGTTTACTGAGTGCATTCGACAAATCTATTGATTGCAAACTGCAGCGTGATATTTATGAGATATTCAATACACACGGCATTTTTTACCCAGCCACTCTCTCTCCATCAACCAACGCAATGCACGGTGTACAAAAGCTGGATGGTTCGACAGAACTAATCTTTTGAACACACACATAAGAGGAGAGAATGAAACACACATATAATACGTTCGCTGACGGATTTTTTCATTCAATAATTCGTGCTTTAAAATTTTTCCGTATGCGAGATTTATTGTGCCACCATTTTGAATATGTAGCTGTACTTTTTCAATACGTGCACGGGCAGAGAGTAATATTGCGGAAGTTTCAGACTGTCGCCCTTCATGCGATTGCACTTTTCGAGTACTCATTTTATATCCACTCAAAACTTATGCAATAAATGATATATATCTGTGGTTAGAAATTCTTTTTCCGTATTTTTCACTCTACTTTGAAACAAAGACATGAATATAAACACAAGGCCTCAGGAAACCTGAAGGGATTAACAGAAAATTCTGAGTATCTGTCGATTTTCATAGATATTACTTGAATTATTGATGAGGCCGATACTTGTAGAAAATTAATATACATAATGAAACAATATTCAGAATATTCTCATAATTCAATAAAGATACGCATGACGCGTTTCGAATTACTACTTCATTATCAAATGCTAAAAAACATTCAGCATTTAGCTTTTTAGGTTATCAAGCATTTGATAAAGAAGTAGTACTTCGAAACGCGTCTTGGGTATTTTTCTTAAATTATGAGAAAATTCTAAGTATTATTTCATTATATCATTATTATATTGAATAAGCTATATGGCATTTTATACAAAAGTTTCATTATCATTTCGACGTTGAAATAATTAATTTGGTAGAAAACGAATACATGAAAACATGAGAAACATTAAGGAAAATTCACAATCTATCCACTGAAATATTACTTACTTGACACGAATGGTTTTATTTATTTATAATTCAATTATTATTATTTTCCATGAATATTTCAATACTGAGTAATATGAAATAGTCATTTGAAATATTCCAGTTACAGAGGAAATAATTCTAGGATAAGTGAAGTTATTGCAGCTTGAATAATAATAATAAATATAGAAGCATAGAAACCCATTTGATAAAAGAATAGAGGAAAACTTAGAAAAATAACCATTGCAATACTGCTCATTCGGAATGAACATGATTTAAATAAATTATATTGTTGAGTTTTTGAATGAGTTCCTTTTTTCAAACAGAATATTTGATTTTTGATTTGATTTGAATTATTAAAACACAACATTTTTTAGGAAATAATTTTGAAATTAATCATTATTTATTAAGGGTTACACTAATCGATTGGGCCAATACTTCTTCGAAATTCAATACCATATTTCCAGTGAAATTCAGCTTAGTTTTTACATTTTATCGCATACGAACTTTTCACAAAAAAAGCTGCTTTACATGATGCAACATAAATGGGCATTTTCAAACGAATAAAAACAATTGGAATTCAACACATTGCTTATTCTTCAATATTAACATGAAGTATTTTATATTTTCAAATAATTGGGGTGATTACCCTCCGACATTTGAGTCCAGTTGCGATATCAATTAACAATCCCACTAGCATTCGATTTCATGGAGCACATTGTATAGAAAATAAACACTTTTTCGTAATTTTTCACTGACAGAACCATTAAGTTAATCCAGAACCATAATTCATCCAATTATTTTCTTGATATCCGACGCAAATACTTTTTTCATTGCAACTAGACACTAATAATTTTAAATTACCAATTAAATTTATTTTTATTAACAATAAACATATGAGATAATTCTACCAAGGACACAACTAATAAAATACTTCCCACATCGAAACAACAGAGTAGCGATATTGTGCCATTGTACGAGTTCATTATATCTTATTTCACACAAAAGCATTTTATATATTGATATAATTGTGGACCATGTTATCATTCATTCATACTTGAAACGAACAATATTATTTATTGTGACGCACATCTACATCAACAATTGTGAACATGCTTTGGAATCAGTGAAATGATATTTATTTTGAATAAAAAAAAAATACGTCTATGATATTTACAGGAATTATTTAGGAATATTTAAGTTTCTTTGATCTCATATTATGAAAATTCGTAGAAATGAATGAATATTTGCCAAAAGTACAACGAAGTACTCATCAGGTCATAAAATATTTCGCTTAATCTCATGAAATTAACATCAGCTGTTTAAGATGATCAGTTTTAGCACATATTCCAACATAATACATAAAATAAAAGACACTTACGGATTAACGGATGATGTAAATATCCTCATCAAGAACACTTACCTAAAAATAAAAAACAAAAATGAGAATGAGTAAATAAATATGCCAAAAAGGGTTGAAGTCAATAACTCAATATTAGATTATATCGATTTACCGATTCAGACGAAAGGTAATAATTTGGAATATGATTTATAGGGACATTTATATTATTTTTACCATGATACAAATTTTCGACAACAATTTGTGACTTTATGAGTATTATAGGAAAAACAAACAAGTAGCACAGAATACACAAAACTTTCTGTACTCCTGATGAAAAGACACTTTGTAATCAAAATATATGCCAGAAAAAACTTTGATTCGCTTCATATTCAAGAAATTGCTCTCAATGATGAAAAAAAGATAAAATACTTAAGTAGTTCAACTTGTATTGGTCTGATAATTGATGAAATAACGTCAATTAAAACAACACTCAGGATCAACAAACATTACTCAAAACTAGTGTTTTCTTAATTTATCATTAATAAAATAAATACATAGTCTCTAATGATTATTATATGAATTTTCTGAATGTGTATGTTGCTTGAAAAAAGATAATATTATGGAATGCTAATATCATCTGTTTTTGTTACTTCTGAAGCGTATATCGAAATTGCATATTATATCATGGGTGTTTTTTAAGCGTGCTTTTTCTTCAAATCGAATAAAACACAATTCTTTTTATATATTGAAAATTTTTATTGAAATTGATAACTTGGCCGTTGCCATTTAATTTTTAAAGATAACTTCATGTGAATGTCCGCGACTCCGTATCAAATGGTCCATTCGGAACGTCCAATTTTGCGTCACTTTTTCGAGCATTTCGGCCTGTATTCGACGAATTACGCGTGTTATGTTATCCTGTAAGGCTTCAATCGTATTCGGCTTGTCTATATACACTAACGACTTTACATAACCCCACAAGACATAATCCAAAGACGTCAAATCGCATGATCTTGGCGGCCAATTCACAGGGTTATTTCGAGAGATAAGCTGCTCACCAAATTCACCCTTCGACATGTTCATAGTTTCACGAGCTGTGTGGCATGTGGCACCGTCTTGATGAAACCACATGTCAACCAAGTTCAACTCGGCCACGTTCAACTGGGACAAAATAAAGTTGAGAATCATGGTATATAAAATAAAGTTGCGAATCGATATCGTTCGCTGTTGACGGTAACGTTTCTTCCACGGTCGTCTTTGAAGAAAAATGGGCCGATGATGCCACCAGCTCATAAACCACACCAAACTGTCGTTTTTTCGAGATGCGGTAATTCTTGTATGGCATGTGGCTGTTCATCACTCCAGATGCGACAGTTTTGTTTATTTACATATCCGTTAAGCCAGAAATGAGCCTCATCGCTGAACAAAATTTTTCGATAAAACAGCGGATTTTCATTAAGCTGTTCTAAGGCCCATTCACCAAGAACTAGACGTTGTGATAGGTCATTCGACTTCAATTCTTGCGAAGTTGAATTTTATAGGTTTTCAAACCCAAATCAACACGTAAAATTTTCGATACGTAAAATAAAACGATACACATTTTTCACAGAGCACGAATTTTGATAGTAAATTTCAACAATTTGCAATCGTTGCTCGTTTGTTAGTCTTTCCATGATGAAATGGCAGAGTATACTGAAAACTTTTCACTCTGACAAATGACGTTTGGATGCCATTATCAACAAGTGCCGCTAACCTGAAAAACTTGACTTGAAAATACACACGTTATATATATATATATATATATATATATATATATATATATATATATATATATATATATATATATATAAAAATAATAAATAGTGTTGGCGTTCACTTGATTTAAATCCATTATAATTGAATATAAACTTAAATTCAAACACTTGAACTTATGATTTACATTTACATCAATTTTTGACAAAGTTGTGATATACAACGAAACGTCAACGAAAATAAGGTTTTTCACATTAAAATAAGCCTGTTATTGCTAAAAACACTGAAACTACTATATATATATATATATATATATATATATATATATATATATATATATATATATATATAAATATCGAGAGAACGGCTCGAAAACAGACCTATATCAGCAAAATCAGCTGATGCTTTGTTTTCATCATAAACTGGAAAGGGCAAACGGCATTATTTGTTTGATATCAACGCACGTTTTACGGCAAAATGTAAATTTACGGTGAGAGTTCATTCGGATAATGTGGAGTCGTAAAAGCACATGAAAGTGTTTCATTGACGATCCGATCACTGATAACTAATGGTGATTGTTTCATCGCCGATGCTGATTTTTGCGGTACCTCCGGCCATAATGCTGGATAATATTTTGAAACGCTTCAATAATCGGTCTTATAGCGATAATCCGATATACATAGATTTTCGAAATGCATATTTAGCCGGAAATACGCGGAGAAAATTATATCGTTAACTACTGTATAATACCTACAAAGGTTGATCTAGTTGAACCCTTAATTATTCAATTAAAATACTATAAGGTTTTTCGAACAAGATATGCATAAAATTATCTCTATATTTTTTATATGGAGATGATTCAAAAAAAATATTATTACACATTTGTGAAAAAATTCGAGTATAATTCGAAATAAATCTGTATCTTTTATTATTATTCATATTCCTATAAAATTAAAAATTAACACACTTAATTCAAGTTTCACTGAATATAGTAAAAGCTCCACATATGCTTCG
This sequence comes from Henosepilachna vigintioctopunctata, assembly GCA_030704895.1. Lineage (NCBI taxonomy): Eukaryota > Metazoa > Arthropoda > Insecta > Coleoptera > Coccinellidae > Henosepilachna > Henosepilachna vigintioctopunctata. The sequence continues at coordinate 94,550 of JARQZJ010000148.1, read as the reverse complement.
GGTGGTTAACCCATTATCAAGAGTATACAACATTACTGAAACATATGTAGAGATTATATTCAGTGAAAATTAAGTCAAGTGTGTTAATTTTTAATATTATAGTTTTTAACATGTTTCACCTAGAGATAAGCGAAAAATAAGTGTCATTTATTATTCGTATCCCATTCGAATTTATATGTTAGACACACACTTTGTGAATTAAAGAAAAAACAATGCTAATAAGCTGAAAATGAACGAACCCTTTGCAATTCAGTGTATTCCCAAAACATAGAGAATATATAGTTGTTAATGGAAAGGATAGGTATACTTAACGCATTCTGATTATGAGACAATCTCTATCAAAATAACGATCTAGTTCCAATTGAAGAAGTACAAAAATAATTTCTATCTAATGAAGGTAATAAAAGAGGTTTCAATAATACGAGCACCAATTAGCTAACACAAACGAATTTTTCATCAGGATTAACAACGCGATAGCATTCATTTTCAACATTCAACTTCATTTCACCGTATACAGATGATCTGAGACTGATCTGCAACAGCAAACAATAAAAAGAAAACTGGAAATGCTAAGGTTTCCTGACATTAAGAGATGTAAAAGGGAAAGTTGCAGTAGAAAAAATGCATAAGCTTGGGAAGTAGTTTGATGAAATCACGGACATATAGAGTCGAAATACTGATTAGTCCATATCAACTACCTTATTAAACATATTTTCTTCCTACAAGGACTTGCGTAATACCCAAGAGCAGGTTATTTCAACTCGTAACTGTCGGGTCAAAAACTGGACTGATGCACAACATTAAAGACAATTCAGGACATTACTGGAAGATGATAGTACAGAATGTCATAGCGGGGATAGTTTTGAAGAATATCTAGATCAGACTGTACTGGAAAATTACTATATTAACTGATTAAACTGCCCAAGATAGTCCCAATTTTCAGAAATTTTACAATAATGGAAGTATAAATGTCTATCTACACATTTTCACTCATATTTACGTATCCCTCAATACGTATGCAACGAATTTGAGGATGTATGGAGAATGTATTCGTAGTTGTCATTCAGTGGAATGATAATTTGAAATAGCCACTCATTTGAGTTTATTGGTGATATCCTTGGTTGTAACATTAATGACAAATTGGATAGCGATATAGAAATAAAAATACGGACGGCGATGGCAAGAACTACATTTATCAAATTTCAGAGATACCTATGTCGAAGAGAAGTATCATTAGACATAAGACTTCGTATGGTAAAATGCTATATTTGGCCCATAATACCATATGGGGCCGAAACATGGTCACTCAAAATAAAATCCATGAACCGCATAGAGGCTTTTGAGATGTGGACACTCCGCAGGTTATTAAAAATTCCTTGGGTGGACCGAATAACAAATGAGGAAGTACTTAGAAAAGCCGGCGTCGAGCGAGTGTTATTAAAAAATATAAAGCAACGCAAGATCTCTTATTTGGGCCACATACTCCGAGGCAATAAATATGAGATCTTAAGACTAATACTAATGGGTAAAATAGAAGGTAGAAGAGGTCCAGGCCGAAAACGGCATTCATGGTTGTGCGATATCAAGAACTGGTGTGGAGTGAAAAACGTGGGTGATATATTCGCACAAGCTACGGAGGGGCAATTACGGATTATAGAATGAGTGGATGATCGCCTACACGCTGTAAGCGTTGGCACGAGAAGAAGAAGAAGGTGATATCCTAAGTTGATTGAGTTCCATTTTGAAGATCATCATATCATCTGCACTGAAGTTTTCTCTATATTTTCAAAATTTTCTTTCCTCTTGATTTTTGTATTGACGTATGCTATATTTTGCTTTATTCTTATTCTATGAAGTCCAGTTTTCTTTATGATACAGCGATGTAGCAACTATGATGATGATAGAACTATATTCAATGAATTGTTCCAAACTGAATCCATATTGTTTTTGTATTCGTGATATGAATATGGGGAAATTTTTCAGATGTACACATTGTTCATGAGGCAGAAACCTGTATTATGCCTTTTTGTTATTCGAATCTTCGGAATACTGTGAGAATTATCACATAGATGGTGCTGTGATCTAAACTGTACATTTATTCGAATATTGTTGAGCTATTGAAAATTGCCCCTTCTTACACTTGAAAACACTGATAATTAATAAAATTTGAACAGTACCGAATAAAGATATTAAATTGTCAAATATTATTATTCATGATGGAATTCGTAATCAGATGTTTCTGCTTATATTAAGATTGTGCAAAACGGTGAAAATCCAGAGGGCGGTGAACTTGCGTCTAGCTTATTATTATTAATGTATCGGATGGAAGAAATAGAGAACATAATCAGTAGATTTACTATATAGTCGTTGTACAGTTTCGAGTTTTTCGAGCTTATTTACTCCTATTCCGAATTCATTTCGCTGCAAATTAACTGAAATAATGACGTTAAATTATTATTATAACTGCTCGGAACTTATAAACTGAGGAAACAAGGCCTATGAAACTCACTTGAATTATTTTAAAATGAAATCATTGTCGTGCCAAATGATATTTATTTCTTTATATTCGAAGCTATTCTAGATAAAAGAATGATCTCAACATGAAATGAAATAAAGTGACATGTACTTCCGGTTCGGTCATTTATTATTCGAGATACATATTAAATCTGTCTGATGTCACAACATTACCATTACGTTATCCGTCAAGTGGGAACGTTGATAATGCTACAAATTCAACGTAGATCAAATTTAAGATAAACAAAATTAAGTAGCACGATGATAGTTTGATAACATGATATTTCAACAATGTAAAATCCGTTAATACTGGAAAATGGAAGTTTAACCAATAAAAACTTTTGATGAAAGTTTATGCAGCTAAATTATTATTTTATATACGCATATAAGAACATTTATCTATTCCAGATTTTATGAGAATGAACAGAACCGAAACACGATTCACTATAGCTATCACTTTTAATATTATAATTTTTCACCCGTTAAATAGTCTAATCAGTCTGTATATATATATATATATATATATATATATATATATATATATATATATATATATATATATATACGTATATTCAAATAGTCGTAACAGAATTTCGATACTTAAATAGAAAATGTTATGAAACGTTTGAATGGGAGATCATGAAATAAGATCGGTATTTCAGTGTTTCAAGTAAAGGGTGTTTTTCTAGAAATATGGAACTTTAAATTGCAATAAAACAACGATGGATCATTTGATTGACAAGAATATTTTTTATTCGAAAGATAATATTGTGACATTACATTTCAAATATGATTTCTGGCATATGACCGCCACGGCTGGCTGGGATGAAGTCCAATCTGGACGTCCAATTTTCGATGACTTTTTCCAACATTTGTGGCCGTATATCGGCAATAACACGGCGAATATTGTCTTCCAAATGGTCAAGCGTTTGTGGCTTATCAGCATAGACCAATAACTTTACATTGCCCCACAGAAAGTAGTCTAGCGGTGTTAAATCACAAGATCTTGGAGGCCAATTCAGGTCCAAAACATGAAATTAGGCGGTCACCAAACGTGTCTTTCAATAAATCGATTGTGGCATGAGCTGTGTGACATGCTGCGCCGTCTTGTTGAAACCACATCTCTTGGAATTCAGGAATGAAAAAGTTGGCATTCATGGCTCTATACCGATCACCATTGACTGTAACGTTCTGGCCATCATCGTTTTTGAACAAGTACGGACCAATGATTTCACCAGCCCATAAAGCGCACCAGTCAGTTTTTTTGGATGTAACAGCGTCAGGTGTTTTGACATACGCTTGAGGATTATCTTCACTCCAAATGCGGCAGTTTTGATTGTTGAAGTAGCCATTCAACCAGAAGTACGCTTCATCGCTAAACAAAATACGCTTATGAAAATCGGGAACAACGGCAATCTCGTTTTGGGCCCATTCGACGAATCTACGCCTTGCTTGATGATCGTTTGGCTACAATTCTTGCACGTATTGGATTTTGTAAGCACGCAAAACGAGATCCTTCCGCAAAACCTTCCATAAAGTGGATGGACACAGATCCAATTCCTGTGCTCGATGGCGGATGGACTAATTCGGGTCTTCCTCAACGCTACGCTCTACAGTAGCAATAGCTTCTTCTGTACAGCGTCTTTGGGGATGCGAGTTAACAATAAGAGTAAACGTGGTGCGAAAACATTCCATGGTTAATCGAATTAACTGCTCTGATGGACGATTTTGTCGACGATAAAATGGACGTAGTGCTCGATATGTATTCCGCTCAGAACCATTATTATCGAAATGAAATTGCACTATTTGCAAGCGTTGTTCAGGTGTGAGTCTATTCATGATGAATTGCCAAACCAAACTGAGAATAAATCACTTCTCAGCTGTTAAATCGGTCGCCATCTTCAACAGAAATGCCAACTTGAAGTTCTATACCTCTAAAAAAGCACCCGTTAATAGGTATTTTTCCCTCAAGCAAACCTACTGACTGGATATTACGAACAGTCATTGCTGCTACACGAGATTTGTCAGGAAAACCAGAAGTGGCCATTTTCTCTTATAAAAAATGAGTGTCAGTCAACATCATGGGGTGTACACCTGCCTACATTAATTGATATAACACAAAAATTCGGTTTAATTACATTCTCCATTGGGATGAAGAAATTTAAACTTGTGTTTTTAAATGAAAACTTTTGGGTATTTAAACTTTTATTGGCAAAGTTGAGCTTCCAATATTTCCCATAGTTCAAATTTCCTTAGAAGATTTGGTATCTTCAATTAATGAAATATCAAAAAGTCATCCTAAATTCATGAATATCAAAGGTTCGAAATATAATCCTGTACTTAATTATGAAAAATAGCATTTGAAATGGGTTTGATTACAAATTTTGATGAAATTTTCGAAATGATAAGTGAAGAAATAAATACGTGACTGTTGTTCAGCTAAATACTAGGAAAATGTACCCATCTTCGAAAACAGAAAATTATTTTTTGATTTCAAAACTAGATTGAACGTTTTCTCTCACAATTCTTCAATTTGAAATTGAAACTAATTATGTAAAGACCTTATAATATCGAACACTGAAAGAGGTATCAAGAATGTTTGAAGTCAGAAAACTGTTGATATTCGAACGGCTCAACAGTCATACAAGGCATGTCAAGAAGAAGATGGAGATAAGAGTAGAAAAGATTAGTGTCTGAAACATAAGTGTACGAAGAGATAAAAGAATAAGCGACATTATTTTTCAGAACAAAAGATAATGTTTATACATTAAAAGATTAATTGTTAATGGAACATTTTGAGTGTACAATTTTTTCAAAGAAACGTTTTTCTAGGTTTTCCAGCATTGAAGATTTAATTGTCATTTGATTCGATGAAGATTCAATTCGGATGGATTTTGGTTAACACGTAGTATTGCAAGATTAAAATTATAAGTTCGAAAAATATAAGTATAAGTATATAATATCTGTAAGTGAAAGCCATGAAAGTTTCAATGATTCATTCGTAAATAGATCGCGGAAAAATCACAACCTCATTTGTTATCAAAAGTTTCTGTAGCGTTAATCACTTAGTTAAATCACACAGAGGAAATGAATGATTTGTTTTCAGAATGGTCGATGGATTTTTTGAGAATGCTCATAAAATTTTCACTTCACTGCAATATTTTCAATATCTTTTTTCATTTTATGTTGAATCCAGAACACAATATTTTCATTAGATACTCATACCTACCTATTTTGATTCATGAAATTTCACAACACAGAACGAAAAAAGACAGTTATATATAAAAAATAATGAAAATCAATCAGGAAACTTAAATTCCAAACATACTAAGATCGAAGTTTGGTACGCCACTGGATCGCTTCAGACGCTTGCTAAGTAATTATTTTTTTATTTTATTATACCAACAAGAAAACGGGTTCATGGTCGTTATCATTAAATATTATAACTTTTATTTCGAGAGACCATTTATACATGATTGCCACGTAATAATATATATTTAATACATGTAAGTAAATAAATTACTAAACGTATACGGTTTCGTCTGAGTGCTGTATAATAATTTTATGGTTTGGCATTCGGCCATGTTTCGATTCGTTGCAGGGATTCATTCCGAAGAAACAAAACTTCCATTTACATGTTTCGTATACAGGATGATTCACTTGATTGCTTCTCGAAGTACTTGTCGGCCCGCAATGAGCTCGCATTTTACGTTGAGGCTTTTGATGTACACTATGTAAATAATGGAACGTCTCGTTCGAATACCGCTGATCACATACTTTGACATCTCAAGCATGAAATATAAGAGGAGTATAATAATAATAATTGTTTATGACGTCATATCGTGTAACTGTCTAGATATTCAGAAGCATATAACTTCAGTTCATAACCGAAAACCACCAGCTAAAATGAATGTAGCCTGTATCATATACAGGCTGTTCCTAATTGTTGAATATATATACACTGGTTTTTCATCTTTTGAAATGAGAATTCCATGAAAATCACGAGAGTGATTTTTCATGAAAATCATGGAATCTTTGGATGATTATCACAATAATCATCAAAGATCCAAAAAGATGATATTTGGAATTCATAACTCGTACTGTAGGGTAATGTTACAATTGCTTGAACACCTCATACCGCCTGAGTCTCTTACTGAACACATTGATGAAGTCATCAGAATCAGAAGTCAGAATAACATTCAAGAGGAAGTTATATATTTCCAATATTTTCCTTAGGTTTTACATCCTAATCAGCCTTTTGGACGTGCATAGAGAAAACTTCTGGCTCAAAATATACCTTCGCCTAAAACGGCGAAACACCGTGAAAAACTAGTTCTTATATATGTATGTGAACCCCATTATACCATCACCCATACACGCCTCAAATATCTCTCGAATGAAATGATGAAATAATTTTCTCCAATGATTACTAAATAACTTCTTGATATAAGTCCAATGTTAACACCATCAGCTTTCAAATATATATATATATATATATATATATATATATATATATATATATATATATATATATATATATATATAAGAAAAAGGTATTATTTGCTGACTAGTCAAAAGAAAAATATTTATTTCTTTGGCATAAGCAGCAAGAAGGTTTTACCTCAGCTCGCGCTTTCGGTAATATATTTTCCTTTCATCAGGAGCTCTACAAAACTTGTATTAAAAATTAAAGATGGTAACAATGTGATAATCAGAGAAGTTAAGTATCATGAACTTACAGATAGTAAAATTTTTCTCAAAGTTGTTAAATTATATATCATGAGACATTAAAATTCTTAGTTGTCAAACCAAGTTGGACAATTGTCAAAATTTCTCACACAATTGTAAAGGAGTAAATTGAATTCTGTAAAAACAACCCAAATATTTTTCATTCAATCTGTACTGAACACTCTTGCATGAGTCACTTTTATCGTATATTGTCAACTGAAAAAAGCATTACATTTTTAAGGATTAATTACTAGGAAACCAAATGTTATTAGTCAAGCTTTTTCTTCTGTATTTCTTAAACTCCCTAAACAGAAAATATAACAAACTCATCATTTATTCTATTCTAAGAGATTTCTTCAATTGATGAAATGAATAATTTTCGAACAATATAGCAGTCATTCGATTACCAATCACTAACCGTGAAATTGGTGAATTCAAAAACGATTTTATATAACATCCATATCCACTTGAATATTGATGGATATCCGTACGGCTTTAGTGGGAACGTATTAATTTGTGAATAATTTTGTGTACATATAAAACATAATTGAATGACATTAACTTGCACCGAATAAGCAAAGTTGTCATTAGTTTGAAATGAAAAACCTAATATCACTAAATCGGTTGCCTTTTCTGATTATTTCATTTTATTTGAAAGATATAATATTCATACAAAATCAATATATAATCCTCATTCGATATATTGAACTAGAAGGAATATTACACCACATTTAGCCTCCAACAAAATGATGATACTCGTATTATAAATATTTCATTTTGTAGAGGTTACCTGAGGCACCAAGTGCTTTTACGTTGTATAAACTCTTCAGGCGTTGGTAATCTTTTCATAAAATTCGAAACAAAATATGATTTCAAATAGAATTCACAAAAAAATAAGGAATTTTCCTGCATAATTCTGAAATATTCAAGAAATATTTCCTGGATGTTATATACTAAGTAAACGTAAGAGGTGATTAAACTCTCGGATGTACCATACTATTTTTGGAATTGACATGAACATATTGAACTTCTTAGATCAACGTCATTATCAACAACTTCCATCAACTTCGAAGAAAATTGATGGAAGGCAAGTGAAGAAGAAAATACAAAAACATCCTGGCATCGGAACTTTAAATTATCGAACTTGTACTGTAAGTTTCCAAGTTTCCACTCTGGTAAGTTTCCAATTCAGGCAGGACAATTTACCAGGGTTTATTATAATAATCCTCTTCTAAAAAATCCATAAATCCGGGAATATTATGATGGAAAGATTTTGCGACATAAATATGCAATTACAACATTAAAGGCTCTTATCATGCAAATACATTTATACAATGCATATTAGTTTTGCCACTATTGATTTATTTTCTTACAATGTAAATTATGCACGGTCTGCGTCATCAAGAAAGAATTTATTATAAAAGCCTGACAGTATTTGATAAATTATGGTTTCGTAGTCTTGCGATCGGTTTTATGAAATGAACGTTTCATGTATCAGAAAGGTTGAGAAGGAGAACTAATTGAAACATAACTATGTAAAGAGTAATAGAACAAATGTGAAAGTGTTTAAAAACGATAACAATCGATGACAAGTAAAATATCGAATACTCACATCAATTCTCGACTAGTTTTCACCATGCGCAGTCCAATAATTTTCGGATATCGATTACTAAAAGAACTAGCAAGAAGAATATACATGATAGGTGAAAAAACTACTTCTTAAATTATTTAGTTTTATATAAACGCAGTTTTTTCAATGAAAAAATTTTAAGTTGGATAATGAAACATCATCATGAGAAAATTTAGTCGAAAAAACTCTAAAGACGTAGTGTAATGAACTAACATAATATTCCCGGATATCTCTTCAGCGCTATTTTCGAGGTCTACTCCCTAGAGATTGGTGCGGAACCAAAATTGGACTCACTTTCGTTCATGAAGTGAGCGTTAACTAATGCATTTAGGTGTCATTCTTAAGAATGAAAATTCAAATAATTTCCTAGTTGTTATCGAAATTATTTCAATTTTACTCATAAACTACATACGTTTAGGGCTTTTAACACATATGACCTACCGAAAACGAAATTTGTGTTTCATTTCATCCTAAATTTGGCTATATTGACAAATATATAAATGTATGAACGTAAAATTAAACTTTACGTAAAGATTCAACATATACGAGGTCTTTTCAAAAAAGGAGTTGAATTTATGTGAACATGTTGGTACCTACATATACGTTTCTCATATGTTGAAATTATCAGCCGTTTTGGACCAGTAGTTTGTTTTTGACAACTGAACAGGTTGGTAACGTTTTTATGTGTTTTTCGATTTCTAATTAGAAAAAATGGATCGAAGAATCTGTATTTTTTTTTTTTTTTTAATTTATTTATTGCCCAAAAAGATTACAGGAATCCATAACAGGCATTATATATATATAAAGTGTGGATATTAATTAAGGCTATACTCTATTATCACATATGAACTTACGAACTAACAATTTAAATTTATCTAAAGATGATACACTTTTTATATTATCTGGAAGATCATTAAACCATTTTACTGCGGTATGTGAGATTTTTTTTTGTCCTATATTTTTGGCAGGTGGAAGAATATAATAGTGGTGATTAGATCTTGTGCTATATTCATGCATTTCACTGATGTAGGCAAGATGTAGGTCCGTATACAAAAGCTTATTTCTTATTTTATAAATTAGAAGCAACGAATCCAGTTTAATTATTTCTCTAATTGTAAGTATTTTTAAATCATTATATAAGCTACTGGTGCTAGTTCTCGGATGCCGACCAAATATTATTTTTACACATCTATTTTGAACAATTTGCAATTTGTCCAGATCCACTTTTCTTGCCTGTCCCCAGATACACGGCAAATACATAAGTCTACTATTTACATAAGAGTGATAAATTAAATATTTAGTTTTAATATTCAACAGATTAACATTTCTTCTAACATAAAAACAGACTGCATTCAGAGTGTTAATCAGCTCCTCAATATGGTGTTGATAGTTGAGTTTATTATCAATAGTTATTCCTAAATATTTAGTATATGGTACTTCATTTATCACAGTGCCATTAATTTTTAATTCACAGGATTGGCCATTACTTGCATTATTAAGTAAAATATAGTTACATTTACTGTGATTGATAACAATATTATTGTCAGAAGCCCAATCACACATTGAGTCAAGATCTGAATTTTGTATTAGAAATATAATAAATAACACAAGTATTGAATTTTGTGTTAGAAATAGAAGGAACTGCTCCAACGCGCTTAAAATGTTGACTGTGGCATTCAATGAGTCCACTTTGTCTCAAAAAAGTGTTTATAACTGGTACAAGCGCTAAACAGGAGGACGAGATGTTGATAACGATAAACGTCCTGGAGTTTCAACCATGTCAACAAGTGAAGAAAACACCGAAACAATGAAGAAAATGGTTTCGAAAAACCGTCGAATTACTATTAGGGCAGTTGTAGAGGATGTTATCAAATCTATCGGCTCATACCATGCAATTTTCTCGGATGTTTTGGGTATGAAACGTGTGGCAGCGAAGTTAGTTGTGAAATTGAGGAATATTGAGCAAAAGCAGAGTCCCAGTTATTCGCTCAGGAGTTGTTGAATGACGTCAACGGTCATAACTGGTGAAGAAACGTAAGTATATGGTTATAAAGTCGAAACCAAGGCCCAATTATCCCAATGGAAGCGGCCAGAAGAGGCAAAACCGAAAACGCCAAGTTCTGAGGAGGATTACTTTGGAAGGGATAGAATGAATATTGATGAAGAAATAAAATACTTTTCAAATAAATTCGAAATTCACCTTTACTTTTGAACAAATCTCGTACGTTGACAATAGTGTCAGAAAACATTTCGATGAAGTGCAATTCGAAGCACTCGGTTGAATTCTGGACAAACTGTTAAATAGACTCGATAGATGTTTCGGCCTCCATTATCAAGAATCGATACCCTTTCACCAGTTCAGTATCGCGAAAAATATTTCGAGGAAATTGAATAATTTTTGTGTCAAAACTCAATAATTATTATGTTTTAATTAGTAGTATAGTTGACTTGTGCCTTACGTTTGCTCTATTAACATTATAAACATGGAAAATAGAGAACACCTCACATTAACTGAACTAAAACGTATATAATGTGAGCATGAATCCCTATAATTCTACATCACCATATTTTTTTAGTATTGACAAAGAAAACAGTCGATAATCATTACAATATACAATGAAAAATGTTGATCAAAAGAGAATTTCTAGCACAGTTTTAGGAAAATCATGTTAAGAAATTCCTTCGATTTTATTCCAATAAGCAATATTGTTGATTCAAGACCAGTTCTTCTGTTATTGCTGCAAAATAATTCAAATACATCGACAGAAACTGCATAGTTACCTTCATTTTTCATTCAAATATTGATTATCTTATCATTGTGGAAGTGATTAAGTCGTTCTTTTACTCAAAGCTTGTGAGAACATTTCGAATTGAATGTGTATTCCATTCATATTGAAATTCATAGTTTTTAATGAAGAGATTTTTCCTACATGGGTTTCAAATTTGTCACTTATGATTTTAAGATGTAATGAGTAAAACAGTAAAACTGGCTTGTATTATCGAATATTCTTACGCTTTCTAATTGAGGATATAAGTATGTAAGAAATAATTACTGTCATGATAATTAGAGTAGGTGATTATTTATTACATGGATAAATGCACATAATACATAAAATAAATATATTATAATAAATTGCTTGATATATTACGATAAAATGTATTTAAAAATAACGTTGACAGTTATTATAGACGAAGTATATTTTGTTCGTATATAATTTAGTATTTCAATGATATCATTGATAGAAAATTTATATTTATAGTTATTACCTTCGTTTACATACTGACAAGGATTCGTGTAGAATTCCTAAGTAACCTATTATGTCGACTGCTGCATTTACAATACTCACATTACTGTGAAGGAGATAAGGTGAATCATAACCTGAGGGTGGTAGTTAAAAGGTGAGTTCTATTCTGATCTAATTCAGCTACAAAGAACTAAACTGACTTAGTTCGAATACTTCGAGATCATTTCATTGACTGTGCATAACCAAAACAATTGATAGTGAACGTATAAAATAGAAAGTGTTTCATCCATAGCTCTATTTTATTTTTTAGTCGAATCATTCTGTATGAAAAGTCGTTCCGCCATATCCTATTAGTATATGAAGTATTTTATTGATATATGAGGTTAATACTTTATATAACTTTGAGAAATTGAGTTTTTCTACATTTACTGAATCAGGCAGGACCATTCATGTGGCCTATGACATATAATGACCGAATTATTCGTACCGAACTCTATAGCAGATATTAGGAGAATGTTCGTTGAAAATTGAAACCAAACAACAACACAACTAAAATCAAAAAGAAATGTGAACTATTCCATTCATAATTAAAATTAATATCCTGACATTCAAATAATCAGATGACTATGAACAATGAACGAATCAGAATACCAATTTGTCTGAAAGCGGGAATAACAAGATTAACAGAATACTGAAAGAGAAACACGTTAAAATGAGATATAATATTTTATTTCAACTTCAAGTAATTAACGAGTTCTGACATGTGCTTTTTTATAATTATACCGTCTTAGTTCATTTTTTCAGTTAAAATGTTTACTTTAAATGTGTCAATAGATTATTCCAGCATATCGATATATCTCTTCGTTAATAGGGAAACTAAAATATATGTTTATAGGAAATTCAAATATAACATTTTCCGTTTTTATTCACAGCTCAGTTGTGGAAGAATAAGCAATTACTCATCATCAAGAAAGATATGCAAATGTATCCGTTATTTTATATGTTATATATATCTTATTGTTCCGCATTTGGGGAAGTTATGTTCTCTTCGTATTCATTATAGAATTGAGCAAGGCTTGCTTTCATTTGACTCTCCTTTTCTTGTAATGGGGACGGACTTTCTTGATCTTGTAGTCACATCTATACCGCTGATAAGCCTATTTCACACATAGACTAAACACCTTCATATATTATTAAAAATTTCATTCATATAGTACTCGGTTTTACTTTACATCCATCCTGCGTAGCCAAAGATGCATCACAAGATGACCATCGGGTCTTTGCATGCTTATAATATCGTAGCCTGGTTTTAACTGCTATGTATTGGCGTTTACCAACAGCCTTTTCAAAACTGAATTCCACATGTTCACTCACCGAGGAAATAGGCCTATACGTGGTGGTGTAAATGAGGGGAAAACTACCCAACACACTAAAAACACAATTTCACTGTTTATGCGGAGTTTGCTGCGTAACTTCTTCACCTTCCATATTTAATTTCCCTGGAACGATTTTGTACACCTTTGAGCTCGATCTTTAATGATTTTTTGACTTAAGTACGACATCTATCAGCTCATACCATTTGCTCCTACCAGGATTAGTGTTATGTCAGCAGGTTTTTGTACTGTTTTGTGATATGACTTCAGTTGCTGGAATCTGAAACATCTCGAGGAGCTACACCATCTCATTTTGTAATGATTGAAAAGGCATTGAAAATCATACCAACTATTCATTTTTGGAATTGAAAATAAGAGCATCCGGATCTAGAGGTATAATCATAATAAAATATTAAATTTTGGTATATTTCCGTCCAAACTCTAATGGTCCATTGGAAATATACATTTAATCATTATAATTTCGAATATCCGTGAAAAATATTTTATAATTGAATATTTAGCTAACGACAAATCCAAAAGCCGAATTTTTCACATCTCCATGCCAAAAATCTGCCCAAAACCAGCAGGATATTTGAAAAGCATTGAAAAATTTTCTTTATCAATTATTAGTTTCAATACATAATGAGTTAATCAACAATTTCAAGATTCCTCTCTGTGATATACATCGCATTGGAGAATAAACGAAACTGCTCTTAAAAATGAATCTCCGTCTATGTAGTTCACTTAAAGAGCAATTTCCAGAAACTTAAACAATGTTATTCACTCGACGCGATGTCATTATATAATAATAAAGGTATTTATATATCATTTTTGCAACCACATCGATTTCATAATAAATGGTTTCATAATGGAGTCATTAGTCACAATTATTATAAGGACAAATATGATCTTATACGTTGCTAAATTTAACTCAAATACTCAGTAGATACGTATGCTAATGAATAAATTAATTAATTGAATCAATATTATATTACAGAACTATCCATCTGTTGTAATATACAGTGTAAATTTTTTGAAAGATTGAAGTTAGGATTTGAAACTATCACGAGCTCATAAAATTTAAGCATGAAAAGAATATACATATATTTTTTAACTAATGATTTTACCCAATTTGATTTCGATTTTATTCGTATTGAAGTACTTGTTTTCTTTGTGATCCTATAAAATGGCATCACATCAATAACCAATAAGCATGCTTATCATTGAATATAGCTCAATATGTCTGCCAAGAGGAAAACGAAACTAATTTTGGTGGGCATGCATAGCAATGAATGAATGAAAAGACGTTTTATTGAGTTCTTTGTTTACATTACAATTCATTGTCATTTTACAAATACAAGGTGGGAGGTTATAAGGTCTCGCGACCTTCAGACATAGCAGAACATTTGAAGGATTCAAATGTGTATTATTATATTTCTTTTAATTTGTTTGAATCGTTTATTGAAGCCGTTTATTTCGATACGGAGAAAACTGTTATATTGAAACGAAAAGTTGTTAAACTTTATTTAATACGATTCGAATATTTGCAATGGGTTCCTAAGCTTTTGTAATAAGTTTTCAGTGTTTATAGATGCTCACAAAATCTTCTGCCGGTCATTGAGTCAATTGATACCACCACAAGATTTATTTTAAAATGCTTTCTTTCAGAAAAGTAAATAATTCTTCTGCTCAATCGGATATGTTTCGATATTCGATCATTTGAAAAATTGGAAACTAGAAGAAATAGATATTCAAATTTAATAAATAAAGAAAAAATTATTTTATAAAGATATTATGCGAATTCTGCGCATCTTATCTTATTACTCAAAAACGAATACAGAGTTGAAAATCTGAAATTGTTTTCAAAAAGTGAATAAAACATATTTCCTACATTCAACAGATAGGCGTAAAATTAATGTTTTCACTGTATATTATTACACATGCTAAGTAGAGTCACAAGATTGAAATTTTTCTGATAGGAAAGATTACATTTAAAGAAAATTTTTTTTTTATTTATGAAATAACAAAGTTCGATGTGCATATAACTTACATTTGCTATATAGTTATAGAGTTGTATACAACTTCGATCTCACACACACAATATGTCAACCTGCGATTAACCTCTGGTTCAAAACCTGAGTGACTGCTAAGTGAGAACTGAAAGTTAACGAATTGCACCACACCACAGTTAGCTACACTGAAGATGGGGTGGGTTGATTAAGTAGGAAAAGTATATGCCCGGCGCAAGAGGTTTGAAAGTTCTCGATACAATTCAATGGGTTTTCTGGAGGATCAAACAACAAGTCCACCAGATCTAACATATCTTAATCTTAGTTCTCTCTAACAGTAATATCCACTTGGTTCAATAAATGATAATATGATTATATATATATATATATATATATATATATATATATATATATATATATATTAAATATAAAAAAAATTAATTATTTGAATTAATAAAAAAAGAAATCGAAACAAATAAAATATAATTTAATTCTCTCTTCGTCACAATGAAAATATATATAATGAATATTTAAATAAAAAGGAGTGGTCAGTATGTAAATTCAACAGTTATTAAATTAAAGAAAACTCAAGGTTAATAAAATAAAAATGAAATCAAATATCAGTTGTCTCTTCAAACAATGTACTGTAATACTCTCACCACACCAAGCGTACTCAAACTTCCAGGTTTAGGCTCAAAGATCTTCTACCAATTCTTCTCCAAATGGTGATTCTCAATAATTACTCAAAAATGAAACGGAGAAATCCAAAACGAAACGTAAAAGTGAAAATAAAATTGAAAACGAAAACCCTGAAACAAAAGCCTCCATGAAACAAATAATCAAAACCTAACTGAAAATACCTGGACTTACCCAAAGATGTAGTGTGCGGTTTACTGTGTATCAAGAACACGTGCTTTGATCCCCTGAAGGGTACTTCTGTTCACAATTTCCAAATAACCGAAAAATGCCAGAAGAATTCAACGACCATCAAATGATCCAAGTATTGGATACTTATTCTTTTCAACAAAGCAAATTTCCATAAAAGAAAAAGTATATAATTTGACGAAGGACTCAACAGGTCTCCTATCTTGAAGAAAATTACTATCCGATCATTTTTCCGAAAAAAAAAATACCAGCCAATATTCTTTTTATGCAGATTAACCTTCCATCGTCTTACAAACACAACATGACAATCAGACCTACTTAACAGTAGGACGAAAGAGTACCAACCTAACCTCACAAAACTAAACTCTGACGAAAAGATATAACACTAAACAAAATTATAACGTAATATGCAATAATCCTATAGGTATTCTTCAGGGGTACTCTTCTAGGACTTTTTCTGAAAATTTAAATTATGATTTTCAATAATGTCAGATTCAACAGCCCTCATGGCAAGGGTTAGGATTCAGTTTCTCAAGTAAAATTTTTTCCAATTGAAAAATCTTTCAAATTAAATTACTTCATTATTGAAGATTCGCCCCTGAAGATTCACTGATCGCTAAATGATAACTGTTATACACAGACGTCTCACATATTACATAACTTTAATTTTCACTCATTGTTATAGAATGATGGACATTAAAATATTTTCTTTTAGTGTTTTGTCTTGTAAGCTCTGTTTATTACCCATCATGTGATGTCTGTAATTTCATTATTATATAGTGACATACACAAACGTCCATGATTTACACGAATTCGAAGCCAGATCTCTAGTGAAGGACCGGCATTCTCACTACTAACTCATAGACGACTTACTGAAATTTTATTGACAATTTAATTTATTTTTATTGTACCTAATGTTGTTCATATTCAATTCTCTATTAATTAATGTAATTGAAAAATATTACTACAGTTTATATACTAAGTTATATATAAGCTATTATGTTTCTTCGTAAAAAATATAATTTTGGGTTGAATGAAAATAGATATTTTATAGATTGGAAAAGGCCCCTACTCGATGTCATTACTCAACACAATTGGAATGAATGAGTTTAGTAGAGTAACTGTTGTTCGAAAGCTTCCTCTATTTACCATCACTCCCGGCCAACATGCACTCAGATTGTAATACAACATTGAAAATAAATACTCAAAAGTATATCCACATTCTCGAAACGAATTTTTTCCCGTATTCCGTCGTATTAACATATATATGTGGACATTACCCGCTTTTGGTACACCCTTCGTAGAAAATATATATGTATGTATAAGTTTATATTATTCAAAAATAAATAACTGGCGAGCCGACGATAAACCTGTTTCAAACGGAAAAATATTCCTCTTCGCATGGGAAATATTGCCGCTGTCTCTTGCCTTCTATTGTTCCACTCGAATTTACGACGCATAATTTAATATTATATATTTATTTTTTGTTTACATAATCCCCTTGCATTTTATTCCCGAGGATTTGAATGTGGTCGGACCTAATGAGGATGCATTTCGTTGGATATTCCATTCCAACTTGTCCTATAAGATATTAGCGGACAACATGGAATTTATTTGATAACTTCTACAGATTAACTTCTTCAGTAGTAAAGGAAAAATTATGTTTTATATGGATTTGTAATCAGCTAGGATACATAACTTGGAGGATTTGAGACAGACATTTGTTACTTGACAATAGTAATATATTTGCGATATATACCAAGAAAATCAATTTAGAATTAAAAATCACATTTTAAATATGACATATCATTACTTGTAAGATTGGCGATGAAAGAATGGACCTCGAGAATTAATAATTGATTATTGGTTTATTTGTTAAATTTAAGTAAAGTGTATGAAGTTTATTTGAGATGTACACCTTCACTTTACTCGAAGTAAAGTATTCAAGCTTTATATTACTTTACCTACTCTCAAATTATTATCAGAATTTTTTCAATATTCAGGAACACTTTTCAATTTGAATGAGTCATGTGTTTTATTATAGAGAATACAGTAGTAAACAATGTTTCATCAAGTGCTGTTTGTGAGATGAATTTAATGAATAATATTGAAAAAAAATCCACTTGAAGCCCTAATATTTTGAATGTGACGTTAATGACAGTTCTTACCTACCCCATAAATAATCTTGAAACGGTCTTTTTATTTCAGTTTTTATTAACATGATGAATGAAGGTTAGAATTATAAAGTTTTCACTAATGTATTAATGAGAAACCAATTTTGAAAATAAAG
This sequence comes from Henosepilachna vigintioctopunctata, assembly GCA_030704895.1. Classification (NCBI taxonomy): domain Eukaryota; kingdom Metazoa; phylum Arthropoda; class Insecta; order Coleoptera; family Coccinellidae; genus Henosepilachna; species Henosepilachna vigintioctopunctata. The sequence goes on along the minus strand of JARQZJ010000148.1, from coordinate 75,876 downwards.
AACATAATATGTTATAAGTCTATGGTGTTCCTTAAACATTTCAATATCTTCAACTCATAAATATCTAGTACAGCTCATGTTGAACAAGAAGGAGAGACAAAGTATTTCATTCTTTTTACTAATGTGATAACATAGAACATAAAACAGTTTTTTGGATGTCAATGGTTAATTTGCAGCGATCAGAACGATTTTTCTTTTTCAGATGAAAGTTTCGAAGATTTATGAATTTCACTAAACATGATAATTACATGCATTAGTAGGGAGAGGAAAAATTGTAATGGCAAAGATATCAAATGTAGAAGTCGAAACCTTAATACAGGTTGACCAAATTGGAGATTAAACAACGTGACTATTGACATGAACTAAAAATTTTCCAATATTGACGAAGAAATACAGATGTAAAAAAGTTATGGTTTGAGGTGATATTCAGTTACCATAAAGAATATTCCATACAGTTATTGATCATCTGAGTTCGTTAAGGACACCAGAACAACTGAAGTCACAGAAATGGTCAATAAAATGAGTAGAAAGTGTTTGTTTGAATTGGTAGCAACAGCAGTAAAACAAACTGATCTCAATGGGCCTCGTCGAAATATAGATTTAACTGCAACAATTTTTATGCAATAAGGTAGCAGATTTAGGGTTTGAAAGTTTGATAAAATATGTACATGTAAACAAGTAACGACAACAAGGTGCTTGTCGGAACCAGGTTGTTGGTGGAATATAAAGATCAACTAATTGCCCGATTTAGAAGATTAACAAAACTTAGAAAATCTGATTAACAAAAAGTTCTAGATATATAAAACTATTACTGAGACACAAAATAACACATCCCCATAGTCTGGTGGTGGGAATTAAGGTCTTATACTACCACGGAAATCCGGGTTCGAATCCAGGATAAGCTTGGAATTAATATGAGTTCAGAAGTCATTGAAGCTGTACATTACCTGATGATGAATATACACAGATTATGAAGCCCAAAAACATCATCATTTGGAGCAAATTCTTTCATGAGAGGAATATGAAATAGAATAGTTTTGATTATTGTGATATAAATGTCCGCATTATTTCGCCTACATAGCCTGAAAAACCATTTCTCTTTTAGTAGTATTCTCCTTTAGTTCGGTCAAATTCCTCAAATTAAGTGTGGCAAATAAATGATCTTTTGTCCCTTTTGACAGAAGAATGGAAGTATGTATTGTAAAGTATGTAAGTAATGTGAATGAGTATGTATTAATCGATTCGTCGTACAACCGTTTTTGATTGAATGTGTAATTGTGAACCTTCGGCTGAATCAACAAACATCTTCAATACACCCAACAACACCTCTCAATAATGGGTTAGCCCGAAATATCTTTTAGGTTTATTAGATTTTTTTTGGAATTTAGCTGAGTGTTTTTAAATATTCGATAAATATCCAACATTCAGAAATATATATCCTAATATACAAGCTAGAGATATATATTCAGTTTCACATCTCCAACAAACAGATATTATCCTAGCGACAATGATAGGATGCACTGTCGATGCACATATTATTATAAGAAATATAAATTTTGTTTACGTTCAAGGGCAGACTCGAAATTGAAGTCGAAACACATATATTAAGAAAAAAGTCGCTATATTATGATTTTGTATTTATATGTACAGGACCAGACTGGAAATTATACCTCATAACATATACATAATTGCATTCGGCCACATCGCCAATCATATTATATAGATCCGACTCCCAAATATCGATCCATCCGTGTTATTATCAACGTTGGACCGCTCTTCTCGCTGATTATCTTCCTTATTATTTGCGCATGATTGTATTCTTTAGCCCGAATATTTTACGTAAAAGCTCGGCATTAAATACACGAAATTTTGAGACGGATCGTTCACTCATTTTTAGATGAGCGAGCATTATTTTATTTTGGAGATTCGAAAATTATATGCTACATGAGATCAAGGTCAATCGCGAAAACCGCGACATTTGAGCGTTTTCTCGATCTACTGAAATAATAAGTGCAAAGAAGCCAGTGTGGTCTTAGGTAAATGTCGAATTATCGAATTATTATTCGTTCTATATAATTATATTTATTTTAGCATACTTTAATCAATCGGTAACATTTGAATATTTCCTTTAGTCAAGAATCGATCTGTAATCCATAATTGCATTTCGTCTACTTTCGGAGTTGATATATCACTAAAAACACGCTATAGATAAGATGTTCGCCATTTCTAAACTTTAAAAAGTCACAATTAAAATTTTCTCAGCAGCAAAATATGAAAATCTTATAAAGGTTACGAAAATCAGCATATGTGAAAACATATTTATTGTTAGCTTTTGAACTTATCTCGTATTGACAAAAATGATAATGATACTTTACCTTGGTGAATAATGAACATTACATAACGCCTAGAAGATTTCAAAACTTCAGCAATTTCCAAAATTATGACACTTTGTTCAATTCTATCAAGGTCCTCGATCAATCAAGGACCTTGATTTTGTGACGCTTCAAATATCAAACGGTGGGATACTCTGCAAAAATCATACAATTCGAAAAGCTACATAGGAATATGAGTGACACTTCCAACTAAATATTGTAGTGTTCATATTATTGAATGAGGAAAAAACGAAATTTCAGTTAAAACTATGGAACGTCTCAAAGGTCATTGTAAGACTTGATATATTGCTGCTTCAAGGTAGAAAACTATAGGTAATCAATGAAATTTTGCAGGGGAGTAAATCACAAGATTGAAAGAAATGGTCTAGTTTCCTATTACAACAGCACATATAAAACACTCAATTTTATCCTGGATTTTGTGAAAATATATCTTAACATTTTTCAAGGTTAGTGAACATTTTGATATGAGAAAACCACTAGACTAGAAGACAAATGGATCTCCTACAACTAAGAAAACGAATGTTCTAAATAAAACAATCAACTTGTGTAAAAGATACCGGAAGGGATAAATTATGGCATTCCAATTCGCGCCTGATGACAAACACGGGTTGATATGACTTACTTTCTCCCCGTAGTGCATATAATGTTTTATCACATCTTCACATAATAGCAAATCCTATTCAATAAGTATGTAGAAATCTTGCATTCTTTGAATCTTAAAGTGTAGGTAGATATCACTGATATTTAACTGATATTGAACTCTCGCTTAACTCTTGGTGACACATAATTGAATATTGAATTAAATTAAAATTAAACACTTGGCTTAAAGTTTCACGTTTAAATTTAACAATATCAAACAGTCAACATGTTTCGAGCATTAGTTAATGTTAAATGAGTCACTGTTATGTAAAAATATAATCGTGAAATATTAAGCCAAGTGTTTAATTAATTTAATATCACTGATATAAACATATCAGGGAAGATTAACAAGTCCATACTTTATTGGATAATCTCCTCCGAACCTTTTCTATGGTTGTGGAGAAAACAAAGGGGTTCGTTGATTTTTTTTTCAAAATTAAATATCAAAGTTGACAAATATTTAATTTGGTGCATTTTTTCAGCAAAACAGTGAATCAAAAGTGTTAATTTCTAATATTTTTTGTCTGTTATGAAAATTCATCCATGTCATACTCACAACCAAAGCAATCAACCTACACATTCACAGATCATACTTTTTGTAGGTGGAAAAATCTAATTATTTTAACGATTACAGCTAAAAAAACTCGGGATTCATAGTCTTTTTGTCGCGTGACAAAAACTTAGTACTTTTTATTGAGACTTACAATCTAGAACCCTATGGCTTCACATGTTCATCTTCAGAGATCTTAGAAGTACTCGAAATCACATGGACCAAAACGTGCTACCGATCCATCTGAAGTTTCTGACTGATTCCTCGATACGTCTAATGTCGCCATGTTGCTTTTGCGAAAGCAATTTTTGTGAGTCAAGGGTTTTTCCTGAAGGGATGTCATAGTGAACAGAACGGATGAATTCATATGGAAATTACGGAAGTAACGAACGATCATGCAGTAATCCAAATGGCGGCGAAAACAAAATAAAATGGAATGACTGCTTGATATTCGTCGGCTACAAAATCGCACATGGGATTCTCCAATCGAAATCGCTATGCGACAGTACTTTTTTCGTAACTGAAGTTCATTTTTCACTCGATTACAAGCGCAGAGACACGCCCAACGCAAATAGAAAAAGAAGGCGGAAAGCCTAGCCGAATGGGGATTTTATCAATTCAGCGAAAGCATTCAATTTCAATATTAATTGATAAAGAACGAATTCTGTTTCATCATTTAAAAAGTTGAGTATTTATTTTCCAGCGTGTGCTCTGTTTTAAAAGCAAACGAACGAAATTACGTTTCCTGATGCAGAATATACGCGAAAACGAATTCAATAAAATACAATATATTTCAGAACGTAATACACTTGTTGTTTTTTGTTCAATCTAAAAACGCGATTCTTTCTCGTTTTATGAAACAAAAGTTAGACAGACAATAATTTATTTTACTTTTTTACGTTTATGTTCGGAAAGCTTTTGTTTGATGAGAGCTCTCGTAAAAATTGAGTTTTATTATTACAAACAACATTTGCGTTCGAACTTCAATTATATAATATATATTTTCATTCCGAACGATATTTCTGCTTTTTTTGCCAGGCAATGTTTGTTCAGTCGCTCGTGTTTATTTTGTCGATTGAGTGGCTCTCTCAGAAATGTATCTGAAATTAATTCGAGTTTTCATTCGTCAGATACAGAGAATACAACATGGCGTACAGCACATATTGATTTTTGCGAAATACCTATCGGAGCACGTTCATTAAATTTTTATCATTCTAAAGTTGTGGACCAATTAAAATATATAACGAAACCGTAATACTTCGAAATGTTTGAATGGAATCAGTATTAATTGAAATGTAGGTTAGAAAATATTGAAAAAAAATTCTGATAACTAAGCCACTTTACACTTTTCAATATAAAAATTTATCCATTTTATAGTCATTGACTGAAGCACTTTTATCCTTGATAGCATCCACACTACAGCTACGAAAGTATGCAATTAGGCAGCTTGATATTCTTTCTAAGTTATACTTTAAATCTGTTTCGTTCAACCTTACACTTCTTCCTCTTTGTAAGTAGAGATGTTTCACTTAGATAGTTTCACTTCATTTTCAATTCGAACCTGATGTACCGTTCTTTCACTATGACTACTGAATTTATATACAATTTTTCTTGTGACTGTTATTTTGTTGGACAACTAGTTTGCACTGATGCATTTGTTGTGTATTGCGGGTTGTATCGAAATCGGCATCAAGGATATTCCTTGTCTATTTCGGATGTGATTTTTCAACAAGTGCTCTGCCCCTGTCTCACCTGATGAAATTTGTTGTGTAGTTATTCAACTGTTATATCAAATGCGCGAAAAAAGAGCGGATGAGATAAAATTAATAAAACGAAAATATAAAAACGTAAATGAAGTATCACAGCATATTGTTTCAATCTAAGATATTTCGATTCCAGAATATAATTGTGAAAACGTTCAACAATCCAACTTCAAACTAATAATTAACATCCAGCAGATGTGACCGTGCATGGAATGCCTTATACGTTTGATGCGAGATAACCTTAAAAATATGATTAATCATCTAGGCTGAATTCAGGTAGAGCTTTCATAACAACCAATATTATTTTAATTACTAATCGGAGACCTCGATATCATGATTGTGAACATATATTTCACGAAATAAATCTTATGCGAGAACAACTGATCCCGGCACAAAATAAATCGCGAGCGTACACACGGTCGCACACACTATCATCAGAACAGACGCTCACCTGGCCAAGTTTCAGTCATCAATCTTGCTTCGCCATACGGAACGGTGTAATTTAACAGACCTTGTGATGATTTATATCAAGAACAATGCATTTAACTCCGATATTTTTCGGTGTGATAAATTGTTGATTATACAAGAGAAAACGGTCCAAGGGATGATGTTCTTCTCCTTTTGGATTATATATGGATATACCAAATAGTTATCACTTTACTTGCACACATAGTTTCCGATAAACGCTATAATGCAGTAGAAAAATTATCAAATATTTATACATATCTTCTTAAACTTGCAGTTCTTCCAAGTGAACATAGACGAACACTAGAAAAGAAATGCCTGCGTTGATTCCAGAAATTCTCTATAAAGTTTGTAAGTCAGCCATTTTTTGAAATTTCAAATGAAGTCAGTTGAGCCCAATCGAGGCAAACCAGGGAACCAGACAAACCTGGCCAACTACGGAGACAAGAACTTCACACACGATATAATAACACCTTTTGCTTATTTTGTCAACCAGTCACATCTAACTAACTTATAGGTTCTAAATCAGTGATTTCATTAACTTTCAACGAAACGAAAAATTTTTGAAGCTTCAAAAACGACCAGAATTATTTTTGAATTATATTCACTTGAGATTGTGAGAAAAATTTTCTTATATAGCAAGAATGAAGGAGGGAAAATTTTTTTGGTAGGGATAAATTTTATTGGATCGCGACACCGATACGGTGCGCCGTGTGATGTGCGCATTAGACGCTTTATATATGAAAACGAACACAAAACAACGCACGAAACATCGTGCGTTGGTGTTACCGACATGCTCATAGCAATATCTGCAGCTATACAGCTGACTTATTGTACTTAGATAATTTTAAACAATTTTCATTTAGTTTCCATGAGCCCACTGTATATTTTCCAGATGAAAATACACAATGAAATAATTGAAAATACAAAAACTCTTAAAATAAATGACAATTTATGTGAATACAAATGCTATCCATAAATAATATTATTGTATATTAAATGTTATTTCTATTAACTTGAATTTATATTGTGTCATGATCTTTCACAGCCAGTATCATATTTGAATAAGAAAAAACAATATAAACCGTTTAAATTCTATGGCCGTTTAAAGTCGGCCGTGATAGGAGTAATTTTGAGACCGAAATAATTTCATTGTTGCCCAGTGTATTCAAATGACAACAATTATTGTAATCGTGATGAAAGTTCTACAAAATTTTGCAACAATAATTCATGATAACAACAATTAACGAATAGATCGTGAAGATCAAATCTTGGTTTTAGTAGAAGATACGAACCGATTTCGATCTCCACCGAGCTGATAATAGAATGAAACATATTTTATAACAAATTTAGTATATTGTAACATATGTTAAAAATGGGTTGCCTAAAAGAATCCTAGAGATTTTTTTTTAATGTTGCAACATCAAGATAATAACAAAATTTTTTCTCTGACTTAAGGTATGAAACGTGAATGTGCAGCCGTTGGGTTGCCTATTATTTACCGGGACAAACTACTCGTTGTCAGGTATAAACAGGTATGTCGATGCCAGTTAGCTTCACTTGATTGGATAATAGAACAAATTTTATATCAATATAAGCGTTGTTTTATTGCGAACACGTTGATATAGGGTTGTGTGCAAAAACTTGGTCCTAATAGGGGTTGCGAATTTTCAAACGTAATACAAGATTTTTAGTCTATATTTTTTTTATTTATAAATTTGAATTTCCGGTTGTCCACTTTCTTTCTCATAAATTTTTCCAGAAAGAGAAAAAAAATTTTAAAGTATCGATATTTGTATTATTTACGTATTATATTTTGAGTTACACAAACTTGTATAAATATATAATGATACTTATAAGTCAATAAGTAAATTCATTTATATATATTAATTAATTTATTTAATTGAGGTTATATTGTTTAACATTTTAGTATTATTATATTATTATAATTATTATTATTTACATCTCAAATGTCAGTTGCTCCAAAATAACGCTCACTGTTTACTATAGTATCGCTGTCATTCTCTGTCGTATGAATACCGAGCATGCGCACTTTCTTGTATTCGAGGTCCCATTACATGCGACTGCCATGTTGTGTCCTTTATTATTACACGCTATACTCAACTCGGATCTCTTTGTCACACATTTCCACTAGCGTTAAAATTGAAATCTTGAAAATTCGCAACCCCTATTAGGACCAAGTTTTTTGCAGACAACCCTATATCAACGTGTTCGCAATAAAACAACGCTGATATTGATATAAAATTTTTTTCTATTATCCAATCAAGTGGAGGTAAATGGCATCGACTTTCCTGTTTATACCTGACAACCGAGTAGTTAGTCCCGGTAAATAATAGTCAACCCAACGGCTGCACATTCTATACGTTTCATACTTTCAGTCAGGGAAAAAATTTTCTTATTATTGATGTTGCAACATTAAAAAAAATCATTTTTAACATATTTTCTAATATACTAAATTTGTTATGAAACATGTTTCATTTTATTATCAGCTCGGTGAAGATCGTTTTTAGTTCGGATCTTAGACTATTTAGAAAATGTAAATGTGGAAGTAACATGGGCAAAACATTACCAGGCGACAGGTACATTCGAGTATGTAGTGTCACTGATACTCGGGCTGCCTCTTTTCTTTTTTGAATACTTCCGAGGAATCTTCGTTTGAAGACGCTTAATTTCAGTAATTTCTCTAGCTGGTCTTTAATTTCCGTTGAATTTTTGTTTTTGGCGGAACTGAAGAAATGTGAGCGTTGCTCTATATATACTCAGTGACTATTTTCCAGTGTAAATGAATGTCTACTACATCGAAGCTAAATCTTCGATGGACACCGTAGTCTATTTTGTGTTGAGTTCTGTAGAAATTTTAAAATTCACACTACACTTCCCATTTTTTTCTTATGAAATCGCACAACAATATTTTCAACTGTGCAGTTCTATGAAATATTGTGTTATATGGACAAAACTGAATCATGCAAAAGTAAATTTGTTCAATATTATACCTACGCCGATAGCCTGTAAGTGTTTGCACACCTTTTATTATCTCTAATGCAACTCGACAAACTATTAAAAAAACATGAAAGCAAATGCGCACGAATATAAATCAGAATAATTCCTGAATCATTACATCGATATATAATAATAATACATCTGAGAACTTGTCATATAAATCTGGTGTCCGATGCGGAATAATAACGTTCCACAGTATAAATTTCGTCTCGAGAATGAGTTATTTCAGTGCGACCATATATCTGCGTGACTCATTTAAAATTCAACGCCAAGAAAAACTAATTTAATATGAATAAGTAATTCCGAATAAATATAAAAGCGGTATGATGTACCGGCCCGGGGCGAGAGGTATTAACTAATATAATATTCTATTATTTTTTATTCGATATCATTAAATATGGAACTGAAGCATATTTTTTCCGGGGAGCACATAAATTATTTATATTCAAATCCATTGTGCGCCGACTGGGGGACTGCATTATTTAGACGCACGGCCTTATTTATACATATGGCATGAGAGGTATATATATGTATGCATTTCGTAAATAAAAGCCCATAAGCATCGCCGGGCTGTGGCTAAGTTATTGCAGTTTACTGCTGACTTATTGTGTTCATTTATATTTACATCAATTATATTTTAATTCGTGTCAATTACCTTTCTGTTTCTGTCTGAGCTCCGTTGTCAAAATGGAACCTATTCGTATAAATTAAACATGGTCTGGTTTGTTGTTTGCCTTTCAAAGTATAATGTTGTGAACTGATTCACAATTTACGTCAGATTGATACAATGTGAGTTGAATGAAATGTTATAGAAAATTTGTGATGAATTTGTCCCTGAAAATTGATTCAGGAAATATAAATCTTTTATTTTTTATATTTCGAAAAAAAACTTTTATCTTTGATCTTGTGAATTCAATAATGTCAAAGATGACCTCACAATTTTCAAGATATCATTTTCCTTTGATAAGGTATAAATATCGTATCACACATAGACATTGATCCAGTCTTCAAAACAGAGTCGAATAGAAAACTGCAATCAAAGATACTCAATTTAAACCACAAAGATGTCGATTCCTCACGTGGAATTTTGTGTTTTGTTTTGTTCTGTATTTTTTTTATCAACACCCAAGTTTGACCATCGAATAACTTGAACTACGCCGTTCTGATGATAGCCAATTAGCTTGAAACATATGTAAACCGTTGTCACAAAATAAAAACAACATAAATTGCAGGCAAATACCGTAAATTTCTTCATTTCTATTTTCATTCCTGTACAAACCTTTTAAATATATATATATATATATATATATATATATATATATATATATATATATATATATATATATATATATATATATATATATATATATATATATATATATATATATATATATATATATATATATATATATATATATATATATATATATATATATATATATATATCCCAAGTGGAATATATCTATACCCAATTTTTAAAAAGGCAATAGAAACTCCTTTGAAGATTATAGACCTATTACTATCATAAACAATTTTAGTAAAGTTTTTGAAATTGTGCTTCATAATATTTTGTATTCACACGTGAGGACCCATTTAACGAATGACCAACACGGCTTCAACTCCGTTAGGTCAACATCTACCAGCCTGACGTGTATAATACAATATATTGCAAATAGTTTTGATCATTCGTCACAAGTAGACGTGATCTATACAGATTTTTCTAAAGCATTTGATAGATCAAATCATGGTATTCTTCTCCAGAAAATCAGTCGCTTTGGACTCTCAGATAAATTTGTTATTTTTTTTTTACATACCTAACGCCAAGACAATTATTTGTTCAGTAAAACGGTTTCATGTCGCAGAAATTTATTGCCGAGTCAGGGGTTCCGCAGGGTTTTGTTTTAGGTCCGCTTCTTTTCAATATTTTTGTGAACGACATTTCCTCCAACATGAATTGTAATTTTCTTCTATATGCGGACGATTGTAAGATATTTCGCGAAATTTCAACAGTAAGTGATCGCCACATTCTTCAAGAGGATATCTCAAATTTGAATCAGTGGTGTGAAAGAAATCTACTGACACTGAATATTTCTAAATGAAACATAATGTCTTTTTCTCGTAAAAAAGTATAGTTCATTTCATCTACAATGTGAATAGTAATAAACTCAATAGATGTGCCGAATTCAGAGATTTAGGAGTACCTTTCGACACAAAATTAACTTGTATTACTTGTATTGATATTGTTTCAAGTTGTTACAGAACAATATGTTTTGTAATAAGAAATTCTAAATGGCTCTCTTAATCTGAATCATCTATGCTCCTATACAATACCTTAATACGTTCAAAACTAGAATATGCTAGTGTATTTTGAAATCCAGGATACTTGTGTAATATAAGGAATCTTGAATCCGTGCAAAGACGATTTTTGAAATATTTATGGTTTTGCTGCGACGGTGTGTATCCAGAACGAGGTATAAATCATGAGTTACTTATTACAAGATTTAATGTTTCATCACTTGAAACACATAGGAAATATTTGAGAATAATGTTTCTATACAAACTGATAAGGTTTTCTGTTGATTGTTCTTTTCTTCTTTTCCTCATAAATTTCCGTGTTCCCAGAATATCTTGTAGAAATATGAACATTTTTTATCCACCTCTGGCTCAGAGGTGGTCAGATGAAGATGAAGATGTTCTTGCTTTTTCATTACTTCATAAAATTTGTGGTGACTTTGAGCCTCTTCATGGCGTCATCGACATATTTGCATGCGTGCCTGGCGATATCAGACGAGCTCTCGCCTGACTGTTTTTTAGTTTTAGTTATAAGTTTTTCAAATATCAGTTTTTCCTATATCTTGTGGGTGAGCTTTAATGTCAGCTTGACAGAGCTTTCGTTCAGGTGTATCGTTTGTACATTATTAATATTATTTCTAGTTTATTTTTTTCTTAAATTGTAAACTATATTGTATTTTCCCACTCAGTAATTGGCCCAAGCTGTTGAGTGGTGTAAATGAATAAATAAATAAATATCTATTGTATGAGAAAAATCATTTTGAGAAATTAGTCTGTTGAAGAGTCGTTGATATGATTGGTTTGGTATAAGGAAAAGTGCCTAGGTTCGAATCCCAAGTTACCAGTGTACCAGTTTGTGTATGGCTATAAGTTTGAATGGTGATAGATGTGATCTATTTATATCGGTAGTATTATATTTTGAGACTTCTGCTCAGAATGTGCCTAATTTGTCATGCTTATGAAGGTATAAACAAATTATTATTTCAATAAAATAGAGCTTTATGGACATCTTTGATTATAGTATTTCGAAGCTACGTTTGATAGTTACTGAGTAAAGGTCATTTTGTCGTGGGGGTTTCAAGAGACAGACAAACACGTTCAACACAAAGTTGATTGACTTCTTGCAAGTCGATCCCCATTCTTTCAATCACACACACATATATATATATATATATATATATATATATATATATATATATATATATATATATATATATATATATATATATATATATATATATATATATATATATATATATATATATATATATATATATATATATATATATATATATATATATATATATATATATATATATATATATATATAGGAGTTTGTACGTGAAAGGTTTGGAGAAATACTTTTGTAAGTAGGTATCTAATACTCAACATTCGAAATTATTATTCTCAAAACCAAGAATTAAATTGAATTTGAGGACAGTGAAATTGAAGAAAATTAATATTCAATCTTTAAGCAATATTCATTAATCAACAATGAGAAATATAAGTAAACGAAATAAATATGAATTCAATCTTGAAAGTAATTGAATATAACCTAATATATTCTATTCAGTAGATTATATAGCATATTCAAATCTTTTCCAATGATAAAATAGTGAATGCTCTCAAAAAGATCATATTTTATGCCAAAACTGTCTTACGTTATTTCACTTCAACATTAGTTTCTAGGAAAATGATTTTATGGAATTAATTGACAAGTATATATTTCTGCAATAAATGTCAAATTGGCCATAAACATTGATATGTAAATAAATATTAAATGATATTTAAAATTGCAGTATCGAAAGTAACATCATAATAAATTCACATCTATTTCTTTCTTTATTAATAATAAATTTGCGCCCACATCGAGTTTAAATAAATATGTAGATAAATACTGCAAGGTTGACACATTTCTGTATGCATTGATGTATGAAGTCGTTAAATAAAATTGTTTAATCATGACTTTCTGCATCTTTGAGGTCGTACTTATAAAGGTGTTCCAAAATTTACGCAGTTCCTGTTGAATGTTTTTATTTGTTGACATGTGAGATTTCAGATAGGATAACGCATTGAATAGTTGATAACGAAAAGGGCTTTCGCGATAGCTCCAACTACTTTTCATTCAATTGCATACAGAAAAACATAATACGTGCTTTTTCAGATTCGAGCAATCTTCTGCAAAAATGAGTATATGTTGTCAATTTAACGATAATATTTCAAAAGGAATTCCGACAATGAAAACGAAAGGTTCTATAGATGAAATAATTCAAAAAAATAAACTTAAATGGATTACATTGCTTCAGTGTCATATAAAATTGCTATTGTTCGTATACAAAATTATAACCAGTTATCTGATGTTTTCGCCAAACATTTTTCCACAATGGCTAGAACCAAATAAACATCTCAATATGGAAATAATCTATCTCGGATTTGCACATTATCACCCAAGATGAACAGCAATTTTTACTTCAACCCTGTTAATAAAATAGGAGTCGAGGGTACGATTAGAGCCTTAAAAAATGAAAAAGCGTCGAAATTGATTCCATATCGGCCAAATTTTTGAAAGGGATTCGTGGAATTATTGGCGAGTACTTTGCATATCTATATCACTACTGCAAACTTCTATAATCCTTAAGGAATCCATAATAATTTCAGTATTTAAGAATGGAACCGTAAGTGAAATAACTAATTATCGCCCAATATGTATTTTGAGCGTATTTTCGAAAGTAATTGAGAAAATTCTTTTCGCCAGAATGATGAGTTATCTCAATAGATTCAATTATTGACTCTGCGCAACATGGATTCAGAAGCGGCCACCCAACCCAATCAGCTACAGTTATGTTTTTTGAATCCGTCAACTAGTGGATAAACACTTGTACCCCCGCTTGTAAACCCCGCCACAAACAAGTGTTTGTGGTAAGGTTATTTTTTAAATTTATCTTCGACATTTGATTACTATCCATTGAATTATTACTTGATAAATGCTACAATTTAGGTTTCAGAGGCGTTTTTATGGATTGGTTACGTAGTTGCCTTGAAGAAAAAACAATGGTAGTGAGAATACGCGAGATTTATTCTGAGAGACATGACATTGCTCTTGGGGCGCCGCAATGCTCTGTACTCGCACCTCTTCTATTCATATTATTTATAAACGATCTGCCTTTTGTCCCTATTTTTGGTGAGACTGTTTGCCGATGATGCCGATTCATCGCTGGTTGTTTCTGGCAGGACTTGGTGTCGAATGAACAATGTGATGGTGAACGTTGACAAAAATGTATGTGTTCATTTTGGTCTGAAGGTCATTGGAATCAGTACCTTGAATGTCAAATATGGAGACAACACTATATCATCATCCCAATCAACTAAGTTTCTAGGAATATATGTAGACATAAATTTGAGATGGACAACACATATTGATGTTTTATGTAAAAATTTTTGTAACTCATTGTTTGTAATCTCTAGAATTTAGAACATTGTACCTAAAAACTGTGTTATGAATGTTTATAACAGTCTTGTATATAGTCATCTAAATTATATTCTGCTGTGGGGCTGCTCAACAGAAATAAATTGGGTGTTCATTACACAGAAGCGAAAACTTCCATTAATATTCAATATTCATCAACGAATATCTTGTAAACCTATCTTCATTGATAATTAGATACTAACCCTACCTTGTTTATATATTTATAGATGTTTACTATATGTTAAAGAATATTAAGATAGGTTTATCAAATTGTGTAGTAATTATGAGTATACAATAAGGCACAGTGATGTGCTACTTATTTCTAAGCATAAAACATCTGAATTTGAGCACTACCAGTATTATCAGAGTATTAAAATCTTCACCCATTTACCGTCAAATTTGAAAATACTAAAAGCTCATTTGTTTAGAAAGGGAGTTGAGTCATTGATGTTAACAAAGGCATTCTATAGTGTGGCAAAGTACTTAGATGATTCGAATGCAGGCAACAATGTAAAATAAATTTTATATCATATATTTATTTCTTTATCACGAATGTCTCTCACAATGTGAAATTGTCTCAAATGTTCAATATTTCTGAGGTAATTTCTCTTTCTTTTCAAATATAGTTGTATATTATTGTGAATATAAACTGAACCATTTTTGTTCGAGGGCTGAATGGATGATCAGACTCAAAACTGAATTCAGTCCTTTTGTGAGCATTCTTCTTAGTTGTAATTATTGTATGAATTGATGAATGTAAGTTTACAATATAAGAAATGTTTCTCAATAAATTTTATTATTTTATTATTATTATAATTATTATATTTTATTAATTACATAACTGGTTTCGAATGAAAACAAAACTATAAAGATTGTTTAATAGAGTCAAACTATGTCCCTTGCTCTATATGTCGGTGAATTTGACAGAATTGTCGATAGTAGAAAACAACATACAAATTACTTCAAAATGGGAGATAATAAAGAAGAATAGTTTTTGAATTCTTTTTGAATTTTTAAGTTGAAAGTCAATATATTCAATTCATAATCGCTATTGCCCATAACTCAATAGCTCAATTCTTCCGAACTGTGCTCATAACTAATACAAGGTACAATAATCAATATCTCGTTTTAGTTTGCAACTTAATTAAACTGATGATAGTCGATATAATGAAAACAATAGAAAGAAATTCCTTCATCCATACCCCTTCTAGTTGCTTTTGCTGGATATGTCTTTTTCCTTCTAAGAAATACGGTGTGAAGTTATCTGCCGCTCAGAACTCACATTAAATACATTGTGGTTCATCGATTTATTGACACATGAAACATATCCATAAATGCATCATTTCAGCCTAAGTGATGTCATTTCTCGTTTGGAATGATTGCGGTCAACATCAACCCTTCTACTTGTGTTAATTCACATTTGTAAACACCGGAGCAGATTAATAGCTTGGGATACACTGTAAGGTTTTTCTTTGAATTTGTAATTCTTTACGGCTGTCCTAAACATTTCAAAATTAATAACAATTAATGAAATCAATCCTTTTTACATTTTGTGCATAGTTCAGAAATTGAATTCATCTTTTGATTCATTTGCGAAACTGTCTGCAGTGACCAAATTTATAATCATTAAAAATTATTCAATATTTTGCTTCATTCCTCTTTCACTATTTGAAATAATTTTCATTGGGAGAATTTTGGGACAGCTTTATATGGGTATGAACGGTAAGTGATATCTTCTCGAGTGCACTTTTTATCTGAGAAATTCAACACCAATGCTAATCTTCCGACCAGTATTCAATCGATTGGAAGGTAACTGGATTAAGAATAGTAGAAATCATCATATTGACATCTAATAATCAAATTTGGTTAGTTGAAAGCTTTCTTTTGTTTATGTACATTCAATATTTTGCATCTGAATAATAATGGAGTTCTAATAAATTACTAGTATATATAAATACTTTCTGAAGGAGCTGAATAATCCTAAAAATCTTCCCAGAATGCTAGGGTTCGACAATGTACTTCTAGATTGCAGTTCGTTTATAGAGCAACGTTTCACTATTTTTTCATAATCATCTTCAGACATAAAACCTCACTGAAGAACCACACAACGTCTCAAGACGTTGCTTGCACATAATCAGTTGTGTGTGTATTCTTATCCCTGAGATTAATTTTTCCATTACCAACGAACCTTTCATTCTCGAAAGAACACGTGTGGATTAAAATCAAGAGGAGAGAAAGAAAGAGACTGAAACCGGTCGATGTGTGGGCCGACAACAAATGAAACGTGTCAACATCACCGTCCGTAAATAAGAAACTCGCATCTTGTTCTTAATATTATATATATTTATACACGAGAATAAGATAAATACAGAATCTTAACACCAGCTTCATTTGGAAAATAAATAAATAACTGGGATATTATATTTACCTTACGTTGGAATTCTCTAGATGCGTGGATTCCCCTTTGAATATCCGACGACTTCACTCGAATGCATCAGAATCCAGACAAAGAATATTTGTATATTCAATTAAATAGGAGGAACACAGCAGTTGCCTTCTAGAAACGCGCCTAACAAAGGCGCAGTATTAGAGACGTTTAAGGTGGCCGACTCCCAAGAAATTTTATGCATCCTGGGTTAAAATATAGAGTAACATTTTGAAATTAAATACCACTTCTATTAGTTAAAAATATGAAGTGAAAGAAGTAAGTGCATGACTTTCTGTTTCAAAACATTAGGTTATTCCTAATATCCAGGTATTTATGTTAATGCTTAGACAATACATAGCATTCCAAACAATTATTCTGAGTGGAATGTCAATATGAAGTCCACTGATAGCTTTTAATTATATATACAACATCTATTTCTATAAATAAGTTTCTATAAACAACTATAATATTGTATTGCCTGCCTTACGCTTATCATACGTTTGAAGAAAGTAGGAGAAACTTCTCGAAAATTACAATTCCGTTCACATTTTCATATCATACTTATTTGTTGAAATTTGCTATTAGCAAAATGTTTCCAATAAAAATTGAAATTTCAATTTCTGAAGGAAAAATATATGAAACTCCGTACTGAAATTTTTTTTACAAAACATTCATTCCGAAGCTTCAACTTGTTTACCAACAAAATTAACTTGAAATCAAAACAGAAAATACAAATAAGTACTGCTCGAAAATCATTAATACCATGTACTGAATGAAACTTGATTATTTGATTAACTCAAATTGTTTCAACATAACAATTTTTTCGAAAAATATATTGTTACCATCAGTATTCATATAATAGGTAGACTAGGTAATATCACTGTAGACAAACGATATTATGCAGTGAAATAAGATAAGAAAAAGGAAAGTATTATGGTTCAATGAACAGATTATTACTATTCTTTATGAGTTGGAAATATAATGAAGAAACGAAGATTAAGAACATATTGGTACAACTAAGAATTCATAAACAGAAAGCCACTCTAGTGTATACGTTTAGAGTACACCAAACAAAACGGTCGAACTACTGAGATACACTGGCATTACCGAAATAATTTTTACAACAGCTTTATGAATAACTAATTATTAATATCTGGTTGGGCATTCTGATTTAAATTTTTAATTTAATTCATCAAATTTTTCAAATAAAAGGGACTAAAAGTTTTATAGCAGATAATTTGCAAGAAATGTAATCTTTGATGAAGAATTTTTCTGTAACAGACTGAGGTATGTATTCCTTATTTCTGCGAAGAAGACGCAACAAATAGAATTTAAATTCTGCAATAAGAGGGTTGAAAAAATTATTCTAGTGAAATAAAAATGTTTTTATAATTGGGATTAATTTTTATACTAATATAACATTCAACAGATATTCCACATGAAAGACAGAATTCTTAAAAACCGTCTCAAGATATAAACTCCTAATCATTTCGCTTCAGCAACTTCCTAAGTATATCAAAATCGGTCATACACAGAAAAAAGCTGGGTTTTTAACTTGAGTTATTTTATAGGAGCAGAATAAGCCACTTAAGATTTTTTGTTTGTGTACATTGGTATTATATAGCACTAATCAACAACTTCCGCTTCCATTAGAAATATATACAAACACGCTGGATATGAAGGGTGTTTTTTTTAGAGGTATAGAACTTTAAATTGCAATAAAACAACGATGGATCATTCGATTGACAAGAATTTTTTTTATTCGAAAGATAATCTTGTGGCATTACATTTTGAATATGATTTCTGGCATATGACCGCCACGGCTGGCTCAGATGTAGTCTAATCTGGAGGTCCACTTGTGGACCTCCAGGTGGACCTGGAGGTTGTTCAATTCAGGAATGAAAAAGTTAGTAATCATGGCTCTATACCGATCACCATTGACTGTAACGTTCTGGCCATCATCGTTTTTGAAGAAGTACGACCAATGATTCCACCAGCCCATAAAGCGCACCAAACAGTCAGTTTTTCTGGATGTAACGGTGTTTTGACATACACTTGAGGATTATCTTCACTCCAAATGCAGCAGTTTTGTTTGTTGACGTAGCCATTCAACGAGAAGTGCGCTTCATCGCTAAATAAAATTCGCTTATGAAAATCGCTATACTTATTCCGCACAGAACCATTGTTTCCGAAATAAAATTGCACTATTTGCAAGCGTTGTTCAGACGTGAGTCTATTCATGATGAATTGCCAAAACAAACTGAGAATAAATCACTTCTCAGCTGGCAAATCGGCAATCGGGAATTGGCCATCTTCAACAGTAATAGCAACTTAAAGTTCTATACTTCTAAAAAAAACACCCGTTATCAATTACCAGCTGAAGGATCCAGAAGGTCACTTGTCACAGTTGGCCCTTTAAAGTGATTTTATGGCAACTTTTGCATCTTATCTCGGTGACAGTTGAGAAACACACCTTGTGGTTCACGAAATTCAGTGGCGTCATTCTTCTTCAACTTTTGTATTTCATTGAGCCTCTATTCAACATTGATACGATAACAATTCTTGCAAGGTAGCAAGTATAAGATTGTTCAGGAAAAACGATAATCAAGTGATGAAATATAATCACAGGCAGATGTTGACATTCTGAGCATCGTTTAATAATTTCCTCGAAAATTTCAAAGGCAATACCAACACCATGTTCTAGGATTTAGTAGAAATCGAATTCATAAACAACGGCAACCACGAGCAATATACAGACGTGAGATGCTTTCCGGTTTGCTAATTTAATGAATTTCCCTAGAAGTGAAAAAGGAAGATTATATATGGCGTTCCAGACACAATTCGCAACTTTCGTTCAAGAATAATCTGAATATCTGACTCAATTTCTCAACCTTTTTTTGAAAATCGTTTGAAATCAACAGATTTTTATATTCTTAACTAGCTTTTTTCATTGAAACAAAAGTATAATATAAAAAAGTATGACGACATTCCTCATGAGGTTTGTGAACTATTCTTTATACAGATACAAAAATGCGCGTGAAAAACACTTTTTCAAAATGCGATATTTGGTTGAATATGTTGGATGATCAAAAATAATCTGCGAAAGTTGAAGAAAAAATGAGGAATTCATGATGGAAGTGAGAGACATATATGTTTCGTTCTGCAAGGAACTCGTCAGTCGCACCACGTCCATCGAAGTGAGGCAACGATTTCAACCCCCAAGCATCTTCTTGTGACTCCAAGTGGAAGACCGTAGAGTTATGAATACTCCACAATTCCATCTATAGGAATCAGTAGAAAACAGCTCTCAGATTATAAACACACCAAGCATCGAAATTTCATATATCTTCTATACCCGTAGGTAACTACTAAATTGCAATGTTAATATTAATATTGACATTTAAAAACATCGTTTGATGATATATGTCAATTAGACATTGAAATGTAGTGTTCACTTTCTTGAATATTTCATTCAGTGCCATAAGCACAAAAAATTTAATTTCCTTATATATATATATATATATATATATATATATATATATATATATATATATATATATATATATATATATATATATATATATATATATATGTGTGTGTGGCTCGTTTTTCGTCTATCGGTGAATATATTCATATTTCAGTTTTTAACTGCCGCCTTTTGGCTAATACAGCTTCCGCTGGGGTTGCACTATTGTAGGGGCGATAATAAAACTATTTATAACTGATTTGCACGTTCCGCCTAAGAGTGTACCCTACTTAAGTATTAAATTCATTGTTATTCGTTTCTCAGACTCGTTTCTGAAGTAATCTATAATATTGTAAAATATTGCATTTTATATTTTAATTGCAATAACTTCTCCGAATATCCTCGATTCGGATTGGCAATTCATAGTTCAACTTTTACCTCCCACCGGGGTACGTTATCGAAGGGAACAGTAATAAAACTTATAGTAACTAACTTGCACGTTCCGCTTAATACTGTACCCTCGTTAAGTAATAAACTCTTTGTAATTTTCATTTTTCATTATGTCCAAATCTTATGATTCTTGAATCTGTAAATCTTGAATCCTGTCAAATTGTCACGTAGATTTCCATTGTTAAATACTGTTGAAAATGTATAAAAGCAGAGACATGGAAAGATTCGAGAGAGTTGAGAAGAAACGAGTCTAGATAGCAGTTCGTCCTAAGAAGTCATATCCTGCCATATTATTAGTTCTAAAATAAAGTTACATTTGAAAGTTCTTCGAAGTGTATTTCAATTGAACCTTCACTCACACATCAGATAAATAAACAGGCGGTAGTGTAATACAAGTTCATCAATTAATATCATACACACAACCCCGCCAAATTGGTGACCCCGACGTGATCTGATCGTGAGTGGAAGGAGTGATACATCAGTGATACGTTATTTCAAGTGAACATATTTCAAAGTGCGGAAATATATAAAAGAAGTTAGTATTGTTCATTCAAATTTATATTCAAACTGACAGTATATCTTTTAAAAATGCATACGAACATGACAACTGGGAACGTCGCGAACATCAGTGAAGTGAATCCCGTGCCTAACCTTCCCGATTTTGATCACACAGATCCGGAAATCTTTGAAAAAAGTAGCAAATATTCTAAACATTGCAATTTCAAATCCTTATTCATTTGCTGCTCCTATTGGAAGGAAATATCCGTTTTATAAGGCTGAACAGTGCCTTAGAATATTCTGTAGGAGTAAAAACTTTGAATTTTCAAAGTTTAAAGCAAACATGCTCAGGAAGCATCTCGCAACGAGCACATCCACACTGCCATACGAGCGTCAGCGAATTGTGTCTGACTTTATGGGTCACAGTATGGAGATCCACAACAACATTTACAAACAAAGGCAAGTGCAAGTGGATTGTATAAATATAGGCCAGATCTTGTTCGCTTCTGGTGACTTACATGTGAAACAATCTGATTCAGCACCTTCTGCACCTTGTAGTGGCAATATGGAACTGCAACCCGGCCCAAGTCACCCAACTGCGAGTAATAAAGAATTGTATCAAGAATTGATCGATAAAGAACTTCAATATTCAGATTCTGATTTTCAGCCTTCTTCACGTTTGGAACCTCAGAGTGGGAGTAGTCTACCGAATGACGAACCTACCACTTTATGCACACGATGAAGACTTTTTCCTCAGGTTCCACATCAAAAAAGGACTTGGACGACTCCGGAAAAAAATATTGTCCGATCGACGTTCAAAGACAACTTCACTGATAATACTATCCCTTCGCTCTCTCAAATAGAGGAAGCGATGAATTGAACAGGACGTCTCAACAAATTCGAAAGTGGATAGAGCATCAACAGAAGCTGAAACAATCAGGTATGTGTAATGTATTGTTCTAGTAGATACTTTGTATCTGCAATACATTCTATGGTTTGATGACGTCGTGGCAGGGGGGTGGTTGTGAACGTGTTCCAGAATACGCACTGTTGGAATTGCTTGAATAGTAAGATTCCTTAGAACTTTGTATTTCCCGTTTGATGGTACTTAGTTCTCCTCTTACGTGTGAGAGTTGTGTACTGAGTCGTAACAGAGCACCGAGTTCTTGAGATACAGAGGGGTCTAATGAAGCAACCGAGACCATATTGCACTATTGTAGGGGCGATAATAAAACTATTTATAACTGATTTGCACGTTCCGCCTAATAGTGTACCCTATTTAAGTATTAAATTCCTTGTTATTCGTTTCTCAGACTCGTTTCTGAAGTAATCTATAGTATTGTAAAATATTGCATTTTATATTTCAATTGCAATAACTTCTCCGAATATCCTCGATTCGGATTGGTAATTCATAGTTCAACTTTTACCTCCCACCGGGGTACGTTATCGAAGGGAACAGTAATAAAACTTAACTAACTTGCACGTTCCGCTTAATACTGTACCCTCGTTAAGTAATAAACTCTTTGTAATTTTCATTTTTCATCATGTACAAATCTTATGATTCTTGAATCTGTAAATCTTGAATCCTATCAAATTGTCACGTAGATTTCCATTGTTAAATACTGTTGAAAATGTATAAAAGCAGAGACATGGAAAGATTCGAGAGAGTTGAGAAGAAACGAGTCTAGATAGCAGTTCGTCCTAAGAAGTCATATCCTGCCATATTATTAGTTATAAAATAAAGTTACATTTAAAAGTTCTTCGAAGTGTATTTCAATTGAACCTTCCCTCACACATCAGATAAATAAACAGGCGGTAGTGTAATACAAGTTCATCAATTAATATCATACACACAACCCCGCCAAATATATATATATATATATATATATATATATATATATATATATATATACAAACCTGAATCTGAATTATAGAGTGAGTTTTTGTGTTATCAAATGAGCTAAAAAGTGAAAATAGATGTATAACATCTATTGAACAACATCTGGAAAATATCAATGAAGTCAAATCGAAATAATAGAAACCTCCACTTGTTTCCATAATATAGATGTTCATGTTGAAAAAGAGTCAATATTAACCAAATTTTTCGCATATGCGACTATTGCTTATCTAATGCGGTTATTTATTTTTTGTAAGGAAACCAGAGGCAAAATTAAGGATTGTCAGGGAAGGAAACCTTTTCTTCTTCGATATAATATTTGGGGCTTTTCAAGGTGCAACTGTTTTTTTCGATGACAGTGAAATTAGGTAATCGACATGAAACATCTAACAATTTTATTGAATATATATATATATATATATATATATATATATATATATATATATATATATATATATTATATACACAAAAACACGCTGTCCGTCAACTATAAACATACATATATTATAATAGTTTAAAAGAAAGAGGATACCACAAAAATTTCATACAATTTTCGTGAACGTAGTGAAAATCAATAATATTTTATTTGAGCCCAACTACTACAAATATTTGTTTTCAGTTATAGAGTGAATGAACTTAACATAACGAGGCGACTGGCTCACGCTCTCCAGCCAAACGCTAATGTATAAAGCATTTTAATAAATAAATTAATAAATTATCTCCATTGGCTTCCAAGGAATTGAATACATTGTGACTCATCTCTATGGCAGAAAGATTACTCAGCAATTTATTTTAACACCGAGCGAATACAGGAAAAGAGCATAATACGCTCCAGTCTTTCGATTTACAGTATACAGGGACATTTAATATTACACGCAAAACACTCAAGCCGTTGTATTATACTTATCCCAACTTCAGATCTTAATATTAAAAAAGTTATAACAACTTTTTCCCTTTATGATGCAATCCCATTTGAATAATAATTGTAATTCTTCCAGTATTAAACTTCTGATGGCTCTAAAAAATAAATAATTTCCTTTGCATTTGATGTAGATTACCAACTTTTCCTCCGGAGTTTGCTGAACGATAAGTATTTGAAAGTGTTCGGGAAGTTGTAGGAAAATGAACAGAAAGCAAATAACTTTAATTCAAAATTCGAGAAATGGCGATGAAACCCTTGATTTCGATTCTGAAAGTTGATCGCGAATAAAAAGAAATCAATCATGATGAGGTTTCTACCATTTTTATTTGAGCCAAGTTGGCCTAGTTACCAGTTATATCGAAATTAAAATTGAAATGAATCGAAGAAAATTGAAATTCATGAAGAATTGGATTGAAACAATTGTTGGAGATTTAAATATTGGACAAAATCACACGTGCAAGGCAGATTTTCAACACTAAAATGGCATTTTATCGATACATTTGTTTCAGAAGAAATAAAGGTGAATTATATCAACGAGATTCCCTTCCAGGTGTTTCCAGGTCTCTTCATCAATTCGAAGATACTACAGTTGGTCATACCTTGAAAACCTACTGAAAGCATTGATGAAATGAATGGTTTGAATGGAATTGATACATTTTGGAGGTTTATAATTGTGTTGGAAGCTATTTGAGTTATTGTTTTCGATTCATGGTTTATCCACCAGACAATACATCACCAAATACGGTAAGAAATGGATAAGTAGCTAGGTAGTCGAAACTTTTTGGCTCGTCTGACGTAATACTGGTCCTCAAGAATAGTTAGAATAGATAGAATTTCTAACTTAATGAAACATGAGTTATTACAAAGCAATTTGAATATCGAAACCTTATAAGAACAAATTTTGTTTAAATTTTACAGTACTTTTGTGCAACGGAAAGCTGCGAAATATTGGTTAGACCAATTTGATATTTATCTTTCAAGGGATAAACTTGAAATATCGACACAGACGTTTTTTATAAAGAGCTGCTTCAGATGTAGGTGAGACGAAATATGATTTTTGATCTTCAATGTTATTAGACAAGGTTCTTCATTCTATTCACCGTACCACCTTTATCGTAAATATCGCAGCTTCAATAAACTTTTGAAATTGCTATATGAGAACAGCAAATATAAAATCACTACTTACAGGCAGTATATATGATACGTACCTACTATACCTTAATACAAAGTTGTTCATTTTGAGACTAGATTACTTAAAGAATGATAATGTGCTAATAGTAAAGAATCATAGCCTCAAAATTTGAAAAATTATTGAAAAAAACTGAAAACTCACTATTACTTCTGTCAATACTAAGGAGAATATATTGATGCTCACAAATAATAATAACCATCGAAATTATTTTCTTTCTACACACTATATGAAATTAAACCTTCATTCCAACCAAAAGCATTTTCTTGACTCTAAAACAATGACTGCACTTATGTTTCTGACTTTATTCCTTTCTATTTAATTTCAAATAGGCAAGATCTCCAAACATCTCCCTCATGCTATGCCTTTTATTTCGGATGATGAATATCATCGTACGCCGGTTCATATGTGAAGTTTATGTCGAGAGAAAAAACACAAATAACGATTATAAAGTATTCAGTACTCCCCGGCTTTATGTTTGTGTGAAAATATAACTGAATATTATTTCAAACACGTGTATCGAGAGAGGAATGATTTGTTGCCAATATTCCACATAAAATTGAACACAGTGTATTGAAATTATTTATTTGCACTTAATAAATTTGAGGCGTGAAAGTTACGATTGAAATAAACCCACGACTAATTCTGAAATGTAGAAGGTAAATTCTATTTCTATTTGAATATCGAATTTCATGCTTCCTGTGTGTGCATATGCAGATGATCGAAAAATACTTGAATAACTGTTAATAGATTCTTCAAGTTTTATGAACGAAATATTGAATAATGTTACCACGATAACGGAAAATCATCAGTCTAAAAAAGCGAACACTTTCACTGAATTTGTGAGGAGTGGTTTGAACAGGCACAACTTCACCTAAAATCATGACTTTGCAGCTGAAGATCTTTGTAGAAGCTACTGACATTAATTACACCATTAGTATCGTTTCAAGGTGTTAACTCTCAACTTCTTAGAAGGAGTATCAAGAAAGTTACATGAATCATTACACACGAAAAAAGCTGCCACATCTGTTGAATTCCATTAAAAAACGAATTACGAGATATATTTCTCACTTATCCTACATACAGAAGTAAAAATATTCTAAGATTTTTTACAGCGATTTGTTCAAATTGATGATATATTTGTCCATTATAATAAGCCTCAATTGATCACTCAGATCAATGAAGGGGAACAGAGAAGTATTAGAAGTATTTCGTCCATTTCAAAATTGATTTAGAAATTAAGTTATTACTCTTAATAGTGAGATAACCGCCCGGAACATACTCGTAAGTAGAGTTGTTAAGTTTCACTCAGTGAAGCTCAATCCAAATGTTTTAATTGATTGACTGCCACGACCTAAGTCAGGTCGTCTTCTCCTCGGCATCGTAAATTGTAATAAATCAAAGTGAGAAAAGTTCTCGCGCACTTAGAGGTTGATTGTCACTATCACAAAAGTTCAACAAAAAAGGCACATAACTTGAAATGTCACTATCACAAAGGATCACCGATGTAAAGAAAGTTCTCGCGCACGTAGCGGTAATCGCCACTCACTAAGATAGAAGGATGCACCCTTTGTATCGATCGACATAGACTCTATGTCATAGAGGATAGATTATATAATCCGATATATTAGTTGGTTGTCAAATGTCAAATATTAGGGTATCTTTCAGAAATTCAATTTGTGACAAACCTTAGGATCTATCAATCTACATAAAAATAATCTGATAGATAGTTAACAACTGCAGTTAGCTAAAATTTAGTTAATTTTTTACCCCCTAAGAATAAATATGTAGTAAGAAAGATATAAAAATTCTCATTGGCTATTCATTTTAAACTATTCTTTCAATTCGATTTCTGAACGACGGGGGACACATATTTAATTCCGAGCATTTTCATATTTATTCACCTTCTAAATCTTCTCTGGACTTCAACAAATAATTCAAGACCAAAATTAGCGAAATCGGTTCAGCCGCTCTAGAGTTTTAGCGAGACTTACGAACAGCAATTAATTTTTATATTAAAGATTCATTTGAAACTATTCTATCAATTTGATTTCTGAACGACGGGGGACACATCGAAGGAAAAACAAAAGTGTTGTTTTTATTCAATTCCGAGCATGCTCATATTTATTCGCCTTTTAAACCTTCTCTGGACTTTCACCAAGAATTCCAAGACCAAAATTAGCCAAATCGCTCCAGCCGTTCTCGAGTTTTAGCGAGACTGACGAACAGCAATTCATTTATATATATATATATATATATATATATATATATATATATATATATATATATATATATATATATATATATATATATAGAGAGAGAGAGAGAGAGAGAGAAGAGACTAAATCAGAATGGAAGGGTTTTCAAATCATCAAATTCAAGAGGAATGTAGTGAGAACCTTGCTTCGGAGCCAGAGAATGAGTATCAATCCGGTTGATTGTTTTTTTGATGTATGGTGTATCTTCTTTCTTTCCTGTTTTCATAGTGTAATTCTCATAATTCATACATTGTTAAATTGTGTTGTTCATTACCTCATTATAGATGTATTCATAGGGTTAAGTAGGAGTGGCGTAAGCTAGACTTCGGCCTAGAAAATCATTGTACAAATTGTACGTTCAATAAAGGCATTTATTATTATTATTATTGTTATTATTATTACAACACTACTAGTAGACTCTTGGACAAAAAATGGTCAACCGTATCAATATCATCAATCAGAAATATATTGTATAGAATTTTCTAGAATGTCAGGGCGGTTATTTCGGATGAAATAAAAAAAATGTCTAACACCCCGCATATTTTCTGAAAAAGCCCTAAGTAGAAATTCTGTACAATAATCATAAAATAGCACGGCACGTAGAAGATTTAGCGGGAGAAAAACATGATGACTTACGCAGAGATCTGTCGCTTAAACAATGTTCCCTTATATTCGATACTCCCTCAGATTCATATGTTCTGTAGTCTGAAAATATGTGTAAGACGTCAAAAAACTGCGGGTTTTATGTGAAGCACCATTTTTGTGCTACGCCACTGGCATCTTCATCGATCATCATTCACTCAAAATAGAATGGCTCATTTTGTTCAGTGTTCGGAGCCTTGTAAAAACGGACATTACGATATTCCATTTGGGACTTTCATATCTTTTGATTAATCAGAGGATTATTTATTTTTTCAATTAGGTATAAAATGGCACTATCAAGAGGAAAACGATTTTCAATATCAATAAACTATGATTGCGCGAGTAGTAAATCACGTAGATAGTCAATTGAAAACTTTTAAACTGCCCAGCAATTCAAGTGAACTGTACACTCGAATTATTAATATTGAAATTTATCATCGATCAGCCAATGAGAATGAGCGCATTAAGATTATTTATATAATGATATACTTATTTATATACATAAAATATCAAATTGTGTACGGAATAGCCATTAATCGTAAATAAATTTAATCGTTGTTCTGGTATTATATTTAATGAGGAAATTTTGCGTGCGTTTCTTCATAAAAACATATTTAATTAACGATATTTGCAGGCGCCGACGGTATTAAATAGAGTTTGCCCATTTACTCGGGCAATGTGTGAAATAATTATGTTGGGGAAAGAATGGCCTTTATTGTTTCGACATTTTGTTTTCCTATTAGAATGTACGTTGGAATGGGAGAAATTAAAAGTGGCGAAAACTTGAAGTTATCGTAGAGATTATGCACACGTTTCGTTATATGAAATGAATTAACTACATGAACAATGTAGAAACAGTGATACTAAAAATGTTTCGTCACAAATTTTTTTTTTATTTCAGTGGACCTACAGTTTAACGCCGGTTCCGAACGGCCCTTGAGCTTGTAATCAATGTACATTACCCAGCATATAGCAGTATTTAAATTAGTTAAATCATAGACAAACACAAACACCCATGCCTTCAGCGGGGCTCGAACCCGAGTTCTACCGTACTTTAATGTGACAGAATCAGAAGCGACGATTCAATGACGAAACACTTATTTCCAGTATTGGGCCAAGAAGCAACGGGACACAATTGATAAGGGATTTTTGACATTATTTATTTCAGCAAACGGACTGTGTCATTAGAAGAAAGGTACTTTATACTTTATTTTTGTTATAATTTGGACAAGCAAATACCAATACTAAATTTTTTATTGACGATTTATACCGAAAAATCACATTTTTTTGAAGTTTTTTTATTTATTACATTAAAAATGATTATGAAAACTCAATGACATCATTCAATACATTTTAGGCGATTTAATAACGAACAAAATGAGCCGTTACTCGAACCGATCGAATCATCAGAAGCGGAGAAAATTTGGATAAATTCGTAAATTTATTGCTTACTTAGTAATTAATTACTTCTTTAATTTCAATAATAATAATAATAATAATAAATTGCCTTTATTGCAAAATTGTACAAAAATAGAGGCGAAGTCTAGCTAACAGCTACTCCACTTAACCTCTTTATATAAAAATAATACATGAAATGAATTACAAATCAATAGCAATATCTTACCTGGCTGCGATTTGGTGGAAAAGCTACAATCTTGGCACTATTCAAGTTGGAAAAAATGGATAATGGTGGCAGAACAATTTTTTGCCTAATTGGCGTTCACTTTTCGCTTAATTGAAAAATGTCTGGATGCCACACGAATCGTCCAATTTGGTTTGTTAAAACAGATTTCGAAAATAGAAGCAAAATACAGCAAAATGTAGATCTTGAATTTTTGAAAACATTTTGCAAAATACATCTGCATTTTGTAGAGTTCTCATGAAAAATATAGGTCCATATTCGACATATAGACAAGGCACGGCCGACTTTAATCAGGTCATGAAATGAGTATCTGCCACGGTATCCTAGTCGTCTAACAATCCCGACATAGAGGACGGTTCTCAAAACTTTCGCAGTTTGAAGTCAAATAATTTGAGCTTTTGGTATAAATTCTATATTTCACTATTCATCAATTTTCATTTAGGTGCTAGTGATGATAGTTTATGGATAACATCACATTATAAAAACCAAGTATTTTGTTTATACCGATTTAATCGAAATCGAATTTGTGTTGCGTTTAGAGCACGGATTTCTTACAAATAATTTTTTTGTGAAATATAGTGTAGAGAATAGGTATTCCGTAGATGATTGATTAAGTTTCAAGCTTGGAATAGGTGAGTTTCTAATAAGTATATTTTCCTAAAATGACGAAAACTTGTTGCATTCCTAAAAATATGACCTTACCTAGGGAAAGCCTAGAGGAAAGGCGGCTAAATTATTTAGCTCACAATGATAATTTGAATAACATTTTTGAAAAGTCTGATTTAATTGTCAATTTTCAAGATTCAATTCTTCATTGCTCCAGTAAAATAAATATTCGTGATTGTTGGCATGTTAAAATGGGATCAGTTAACAAAATTCATTTTTAACTTCTTAATTTAAGTACAGAAATTATAAACATAAGTAACCAAAGTACAGTAAATGAAGACGTGTTAGTAACAATATTTTTGAAAGGAAAAAAGTTGTACACTGATGTAAGTTGGATTTTGCCTATTGACTTCAAATTGGATAGGTGGATTCATTCAGAAAATGTTTTGATAAGATTCAAAGATGTTCCAGACAGTGTGGATCAATCTTTCACATATTTAATTGAGAAAAGTTTATGCTATTTGAATGAGGCATCGATTAAAATTAGTTGTGACATGCTTGAAGATTTTTCAGTAAACAGAGCTACTTGTTTAAATAACCTTCGAATTTTAATTGATCAAATGAAATTATTACTTCCAGAAAGAAACGATTCTCGTCTGATACAATAATTATGTCTTTCATGTTATACACCCTTTCTCCCTGTGCTTATGATTTGATGCTATATGTTATATTATTCAATTTTATATGTTATAAATACAAATAATATTTCTTGTTCATTCGCAATATACAAAAAGAGCTAAAATAATGCTTGAAACTTTGGGAACAACCGACTAATAGAGTAGACCACTATCTCAATTTTGGCAACACCGCCGGGCTACGCTCTTCATGGCCTGATTAAAGTCGGCCGTGGACCAGGTTAACAAATTGGTTGTATATCAATTGAACTGACACTATTATTTGCCGAGAGCTTATAATTCTTGATTTATATATATATATATATATATATATATATATATATATATATATATATATATATATATATATATATATATATATATATATGTGTTTTTCCCGTCATTTTGGATCCAATCCTCATTTCAAATTCCAATCACTAGTCTTAGAAATGTAAGACACTTCTAGATCCGTTATGATAAATCATTTAACAAACTAACCAATGTGCACAGAAAATATCGCCAGGAGTTTGCAAGTCAGTTCTCATTTACCACAAAGTTTCAGTTCGAGTATGTAATCAGTAATACGACAATGTAGCCGAAATTCTACCAATGAATTTTATATTGTCAGTTTAATTGAGTCATTGCAATGAAAAGACGCTGATTGCATATTATTATATTAAATTACAGCGTAACATGGCCTGTGCAATGGATGATAGTAATTGCAATATAGTATTATTTCTGCGTATATATATTACAGTTTCGAAAGGCAACATTTGCAGCTGCAGCTTAAATGCTCGGTTATATTTATCACACTTGAATTCAAATATTATCTGTTGGGTTAATTTCATCAGTGGAATGCAATATCGGCCAGAAATATTTTTAATATTATAACTCGAAACACTCAAGTCTAGTGGTTTCTTGTAAGATAAATCATACACACATATTTCATTAAACTTATCACAGGAACGAATCGTTTTGTGATTCACTGTTTGATGAGTTTATTCTTACTATGTGAGCAAATCAACAATTTGTATTCTTTTTGTGTTATTTTGGGATTTTTGCATCGTTATGGACAAATTCAACGACAATTTATTACATATAGCAAGCTGGTCATAGTAGATTTTACTCACTTAGGTAGGTATAGTACAGATACAATCCAGGAAGAGAAACCAAAATATTGAGAAGTCAGTTATTATTGTAGATAATTATTATTGAACCAGGTTGAACGATAAAACACCAGGAAGATATTACATTTACACTGCTGAGAAGGAGGAAAAACCCCTGAAACGTCCAATATACTGATACGTTTCTTCTTGTTATTGTTTCAAACATCTGAAATCGTCAATAAGTATTGAATTTATATGAAAAATAAAACCGGTAACTAAATTGTCTAGTTGTGTGTATATATAATAATAATAGCAGATGAAGTTTTTCAAAAATTTTGAATACAAAGTGTGGTACAACAGTAAAGAAGAAATAATGTCAGAAAAAGGAAATATCAACTAATAATAACCAATGATAATCAACATTAACAATATACAGGTAACTTAATAAAATGTAACCATTATGTCTTTAATATTCAGAACATAGAAATAATTAAAATATTCATCATTCAAAGGTTGGCTTCAAGATATTTGCCAATTGCATATGGGTCAATATAAATTATTAGGGTCGCCTTAACACCCTTCTGGAATGATCTTAAGTTCATACGCTTCAAGATTTCGGGTAATTTGTTGAAAAAAAGTATAGAAGCAAAATAACGGACTTTTTTCGTATAAACTGAGGAGGTGCTCCGGCAGATTGTAATACAGTCCTCGGGCACAAATAACTACTGCTATAGTGCCGGAAACATGACAATCTCAAAAACATACAGAGCAGCTCCCGTGATAACATTACGTTTCCTAAAAACCCCTCTAGAACTTTCTCTTGTGAGATATATGGAGAATGTTTCTGATTGCTCTCTTTTGTAATGTTTGTATTCTATGGAATTCACTACTGCTGCTCCAAGACATATGTAATATCATCGATCTTAATAATACGATATAATTGTTTCATCATTATTATAAATCATCAGTCCGTATTTAATCTATCAATCAAAAATCGATAACTTTAAAAACGCCCAAAGGTCCTTATCCGAATGAGGAAAACACAACACTGTGAAAATTTACGTGAGCCAATCTATCGAAGAAAAGATGTATAAACTCTCACGTTCTAGATTCCTACTCATGACAACATTAGTGAGAGTACGTGGGGCTTGGTGGACATTTCATTCGAACACCACAAAAATCCGTCAGCAGTGTTCAAGAATGGTCCATTGCCTAATCTCTCCAGATCAGATTAGTATGAATGATTCGTGAATCTTGAAACTAGCTATCCTTTTGCCAAATGGGGCGTGAGCGGGGGCGATTAGGCATGGCTCCATTCTTACACTGCGATGTAGGAATGAAGTGTGAGGCCACTCACAGTGAGGCCAACTCGCGGTGAGCCATCGTCAGTCGGTTTCGGGTCGCGCGGACACTCGGTCTCTAACCTTCGGTGCGCGAGTGGATGCCTGTCGTCTATACAGTGAGGCGAGGATGAGTTTATTGCCGAGTATTATACGAGTTGAAGGCGAGGTTGGTGCGCGAGTGGGTTCGCGCCTTTTAAACCCGCCTTTAGATACAAGGTATTTTGTTCTAAGATGTTCGGGTATTAGATATATCATCTAATGATACCAATGTAATCGCCTTGAAATAACTGTTATATTAAAATAGCTACCAAAAAACACTTAATTTAGTTTAAACGACAATTAACCATTTCTCAATGTAAACAATGAAGGGATACTTGAATGACTGATAATTGAAACTCACTGAAGGAGTTTCTAGAAATGCCGCTTTTATTTTCATTCTCCGAAGAAAAAAATTTCATTAACTACACAAAAGATAGCACGTTTTTACAATTCCATTATGAGCATTTTGATAGTGATTATTAACCATAATCCTCTTTTCACTACAAAAATAATGACTCCACTATTTCACAAAAACTCTTCTCGTCTTTTTTCAGCTGGGTATATAATAAACATTCTAAAGGTCATTAAATATACACTAAGCTCTTTTTATAATAATAAATTACTCTACGAAGAGGGAATAATACTAAAACTTGATAATGTCATGGAAACTTTCTAAAAGTATTGCTCCTCTATACACAAACGCGAATTGCTCCATATAAACAATGTATTACTCACGACCATAATCTACGTCATTATTTATTCAGATATAGTATTTTAATGCCCACAATAGAGAGAATTATTCATTTTAGTAGTTTGTTATTTATATTCTAATTATATATTTCTTCTTCATACGCTGTAAAAATATAAAACATAAAATATATTTCAGAGATAGCGGTGTCTTGTGATGGAATTAATGGAACTGCGGGCGAGGGGGGTGGTAAGGCGAGCATGAGGAAGGTAATAAAACGTTAATCATAAATTATGAACACTGGAATCAGATAGAGAATTCTTTCCGCAGTGGCGTACACTACCTCAAAAGGTATAGATTTTTCGTGATATGAACTGAGTAACACTGGTTTATCAATAATTTTTTGATATTACTAATTAAGTATGATTCGCTTCGTTCATTTATCTGTAGAACTCGTGCTTTCGTGTAAAAACAGAAAGTTCATTTGAAAATAATATCCGTTCGATAGCTCCTTATCAAAAGTTTTTTAATTAAAGCTCCTGATAATAGACAGTTATATAATTTTGAGTTAATATATTGTGAATTTTGAGGAAATTGATATAACGACTATCACAAATTATGAACACTGGAATCTGATAGAGAATTATTTGCGCAGTGGCGTTCTATAGAGATGACATTCACTCACAACTTGCTTTGAAACTCTTCAGTTCATTCATTTCAACAAAACAAGGATTCACTGTGTATTATACGAGTTTACTTAGTTGAACATAAATTTAAATTCAAACACTTGAACTTATGATTTACACTCTATTGACAACAAATTTGAAATACAGGTATAAATA
This sequence comes from Henosepilachna vigintioctopunctata, assembly GCA_030704895.1. Lineage (NCBI taxonomy): Eukaryota > Metazoa > Arthropoda > Insecta > Coleoptera > Coccinellidae > Henosepilachna > Henosepilachna vigintioctopunctata. The sequence goes on along the minus strand of JARQZJ010000148.1, from coordinate 40,597 downwards.
TGAACGCAATTTGAGATTATATGAATTTGAGTATTACCTAAGATATTCCATTCGGAAATCTAATTTTCATTATCAGACAAGATTTAACAAGGGTGAATTGTTTAATTCCATCTGTTCATTGAGCAAATTCAAAAAAATTTTATGCCGATCTATTTCCCAAAAATCTAATTGACTACTTTTCTGTATATTATGTAAAATTTTGAAATTCGTATCAAAAGTACGGTTTTCTCTGTTAATGAATGGTTAGCATAATTCGAATTGCTTTTGTTATGCGCGAAACTATATTTATGTTCCTGGATACTAGTACCTAAATTTCTACTTGTTTTACCTATATATATATATATATATATATATATATATATATATATATATATATATATATATATATATATATAAAAATTCAATGGACGATGAATCTACTTTGTGATATTTAAATGAGAGGTAATAATAAAAACTTGTCTAAAAATCACTGATTCAACAATTCTTTATTCGACTAGTTTCGCCTTTTACAGCATTTAAATATAATAATAAAATAACAACTAATGAAAAAAAAAATAAAATAATAACAAATAAAAAATTTATAATAAATAATAAATGCTGTAAAAGGCGAAACTAGTCGAACAAAGAATTGTTCAGTCAGTGATTTTTAGCCAAGTTTTTATTATCACCTCTCATATATATATATATATATATATATATATATATATATATATATATATATATATATATATATATATATATATATATATATATTTACCGGGACATGTTCCACATTTCAATTGGTAAACACCTGATTTGTCTTCGCTTTTAATTTTGTTTTCATTGTTCTTAATGTGTCTTGATCAATTATTGTTCGTTTCAAATGAAATATTAAAATTATGTTTTTTTAAGAAGGTATTGACTTTCTGATTGTTCCAAATTATGTTAAACTATTATATTTACGATTTCTATCAGAATGATGAGGAAATACTAATCGCAGAGCTTTCTGATAGAGTTTTTTGTGAAGAATTTTTGACAATAGTTCGCTCTCAGAATTATTATTAACCGCAATCTGGTTTAATGATGTTCAATTCTTTATTGAAGTTTTCTCCTGATAAAGGTATATTAGTTAATCTATGTATCTTACTGTGGAACGCTGCCATTTTATGTGGATATGGGTGGCATTGTGTATTATGGTATCCATATGGGAAGACTTATGGAAAATAGAAAAATCAAATTCATTATTGAATCTTGTAATTGTCAAGTCTAAATGGATATTTTTCAAGTCAAGTCTTTATGGATTTATTCGATTCTATTTCGGCTATAAATTTTATATTCGGACGTGCATTAATGAAATTCTCAAAATTGTTTAATAAACGAGTACCAGTAAAACAGCTGATTATATCATCTACGTACCTGTACTTGAATACAAACTGTTTGAAATTAGAGTTTTTTTTAATGCTATTTTCCAACTCATCCATAAATAAGTCGGCTATAAGAGGACTTAACGGATTTCCATAATAAGACCACTCTTACTAATATAAATCTTATCATTGAACATAAAGTAAATTTGGCTCAAACAAATTTCCAATAACATGATTATTTCAGTTTAAATTATTATATTTACATTATTTTTAATAAGTAAATCTTCAGTTATTTTAATTGTATGGAAGGTGGAATAGAGGGAAATAGGTTAACTACATCGAAAGAGATAAGTTTACAATTCTAGGCAGTGTTACCTTTTCAATTTTATTGAATAATTCATAGGAATTATTGATGGAAAATTTTGGTTTTAAATCACAATACGATTTTATAATATTTATGAGCACTCTTGTTTACTCGAGTTTATTTAGTTAATTTGAGAGTAGTTTCGAGTTGAAATATACATAGCGACATATTTTTAAAAAGAATACAATTTTAATATTTTTTACGCAGGTATGAAACTTGAATCTTCAGAGAATCAATAAACGATTTATTACAGAAACGTATTCAACTGAATTTTTAATTACAGGGCGATACTTCTGGAATAATCAGAGCTATAAAGATTATGCATGAAATTTTCAAAACGGCATAACCACTAAGTCTATACTTACATTGTATAACAAAGTGTTTCAATTTCAATTTACTATAACATTCAAATTGAAACACTTGGGTCAAGTTGATATTAACAACTTTTCATATGTTTCGGGTACTACTTAAGCCCATTAGCAAGAGTAATAACTTAAGTAATAAGAGCAATATCAACAGAGTTAATATTGTTGTTAATTACTACTATACTATACTACTATATTATTAATGAAAATTTAAACACTTGGCTTAAGTTCCACTTAGTATAGTAACAACTTTATGTTTCGGAGTTAACCCGTTATAAAGGGCCCAATAAAAAATTGTTATTGGACTCTTGATAATCAGCTAACTGCTAAAGATATAAAGTTGTTAATACACTCAGTGGAACTTAAGCCAACTCTTTCAATTTTAATCAACTATTCAACATAATATTTCACCAAGTGATAAGCGAAACGTCCCCGTTATTTATTAACCGCTATGTATAACCGACAGTATCAGACGAATATATAACAAAATAAAGTGTCTAAAACAATGCTATATCGAAGGATAACAGGTTTATATGGTTTGCAGTTTTTCGAAAAATATGTTAGTTATAAAACTCTAATAGTCTACAGTATTCTATGATTTACTGTTTTCTAGGATCTACTGTTTTCTATGGTGTTTTAAGGCCTATTTATAATGAGTTAGGTGACCAGGGCGACAGTTTATAAATCGATTTTAGGAAAATATATTTCTAAATGAAACACAACCAAGACAAGAAAAATAAATTGATATTTCATTTCGAAATATTTTCAGCAATGGATATTTTTCAGAGAATTTCAAAGCAGGTAACATCTGTATGAAATCAGTATACCTTTGAAGTTGAATTTTACAACAGAAGTTCTTTCAAATCTCGATAATGAGCTGCTGACAATACCCTATATAAATGAGAAGAATACCAGATTAATTTATTTAAACTGGTTATTCGCAATGGGAACTAAACGTTCCAACATCAATAATGAGTAGTTAAGTTAACCATAAACGAAAAGTAATCATGTCATACTTCAAGGAATAAAAATTTGTTTGTATTCTAAAAATATGATACGTGATAATTCATTATGTTTTATTTCTAGGGAAAACCATGAATAATGGGTTATAATTATATCAAAATACATAGTGCAAAGATGTGGGAGGATCAGTTAGGGAACGTAGGTAGAACAGTGGCGTTGAGCAAATTTTAAAACACCAGGAGAAAATTTGATGATTGTGCAAATCCTGTTGAACAACCATGATGTTGATTCAAATACTTAAATTTTCCAAAATGTAATTACCTAAGCCTCAGTTTTTAATCTAATGAACGAATAGTTTAGAAATACAACGAAAACATTCATTCAAAGAAGTTTTATACTCCATATCAACACTGGGGAACAATTTGTAAAAAAATTTCTGTTGACTTCGATTCTTAGGTTGTTGTAGACGTAAATTGACATGCCGATTCCAAAAATGTAATCAGTTTTTTTCTAACACGTCAAATTTTTTTTCTAAATTTGTTGCGCCTACTAATACGCTTCGCGGAACTGAACGCGAATTACAGAAAGCCTTACTGCACTACTGTCGGCGGAAATTTTTCCAGTAACCACTGGAGAGGGTAATGACGCGGCGCAATAGGTTTAGATTCGTATTGTTTAGACTAATTTGATCAGTTACGCATGACACACTGTAGTAAACAGGTGTACTTGTCGCTCCGAAATAGTGAAGCCCGTTTAGTGCAAGATTTTGTATTCACACAAGATTAGCACTATTTAGTTCTTATTTATATATAAACTAAAAGATTCCTTTATGTCTGCCGCTGGTAGGTCGCATCCTAAGTGCTTATACAGTCCCGATTCGTTTTGTTATATATGTAGTAGTTTTCCAATTCCCAGTCAAGGGACAAACGGCAGTACTTTTGTCAGGCAAGCCAATTTTGATATTTTAAAGTGAAAATTGGCGACCAAGATAACTCGTGGGCCTCTCACAAAATCTGCAAGCAGTGTGTGGAGTGTTTGAGAACGTGGACAAAAGGAACATGTGGTAAATTTCCGTTTGGTATACCAATGACTTGGCGAGAACCTAAAGACCACCCCAATGATTGTTACTTTTGTACAGTAAAAACTGGAGGATATCACAAAAAAAAAACAAATATAAAATAGATTATCCTAGTTTACCGTCAGCTATACGCCCTGTCGCATTCAGCTGTAATTTTCAGACAGTTTTTCAAAAATTAACCTCTTTAGAAATACAAGAAGATGAGTTGAGCGACAATCGAAGCGACCCCAGCGACGAAGATTTTAAAGTTGACGATGATTGTGTTCGTAAAGGATTTAATCAGTATGAGTTGAATGACTTCGAACGAGATTTGGGACTATCTAAAAAAGCGTCAGAACTTCAAGCGAGAATGTTCCCAAATTGAACATTCATTTTTATTTTTTGTATAAACACAATTCAAATTTTAATATTGTAATAATGCATAAAATATTCTAATATGTTTGGATAATACCCACTTTATTTTCCTCTGTATGCCCATTTTGTATGACTTTTAGGGTAAAGAGAAGATATCCTGTAGTTGGAAAACTTGACGCGATAGAGCAAAATTGATAACATATTTGAATTCAGAGACCAGAATTTACTCAAAAACAAGTCACAGATCGAGACAACAAAATTGCTGTTCCCCAGTGTAATTAATGTAATCTAAAATTGCTGTATATGAGAAAATTTTCATAGGGTTCCTACACGAAAATTTAATACTCGATATCAACACAAATAATCAATGTTAAGCCAAAATTGCTGTAATATGCGAAAAAATTCGCATATTATTATACAGAATAATATATATTATTCTGTAAGCATCTGAAGAAGTCGTTTGTAACGACGAAACGCGTCATGCTATGTAGTCAATAAAGTGTAAATCGTAAGTTCAAGTGTTTGAATTTAAGTTTGTATTCAAAAATAATTATTCCACAATTATTAGTTTCACATCAATTATTACACTTACGTAAAATTCCAATAAAATTTCTAATGACTGGTACTGGTAGTGATCTTATCAAAGATATATTATCATATTTTGAAAACCTACCACTTCACTATTCCTTTGTGGTAGGTCCAGAGTCGTAAATGGAGTAATTTATAAAATAAGGTATTAGATTACTATATTGAGATATCAACCATCTATAAAATATGTACCTGAATAAATGGTGAATTCAGGTTCTCGAAGGAATTAAAGAAATAAAATTAATGATTGAGGTAAAATTGATGATTTTACCTAAAACAAACGTAATTTTAATTCATTGAAAAAAGGAGTTTTGAAATAGTTTTCGGAAAAAAAACAATGTGGAAGTTGATTCATATTAGTCATGTCTTCCGTCTAAGTAATTTTGTCTCATTTGTGCGTGAGGGCCAGAATTTATCGGCTCGCCCTCGTAGTCATAGTGCAGTGAGTAGAATATATTCAAGTTGTATTGAACATTGAAACAAAAGTTCCTCTAGGCATTCACGGAAGTTTAAGTTATATATGGCGAAAATAACATATTATCCGAGTACCTAAGTTCTAGACTTCTGAACAATCAAGCATATCATAAATTGAATCAAGTAAGTCAGTAATACGAGCTTTTACCTTTAAACGACATTGTAACTGAAAAGTGAGAAGTAGTTAGTAAATGAGGAAAAGAATTTCATAGTACTTATTAAATATTCTACGTATTTACGCGGCGGCATACTTTCTTTATCTAATCTTTATCGTTATTTTTTATTATCATTTTATTGCAGAGGTGTTTGATTCAGAAACTACACTATAAATTGCGACAAGCCTTTCACACTTTATAGCTACTTCCATTGGAACATAAGAAACTAATCCTCTGTTCATTTTATTTCATAGACTAATTAGCTAATAGCGAGATGTATTACAAAGACGTTGAGTTTATGAACCCGTAACTCAATCATTGTATATATATTGAATACAAAAGCTTGAAAGAGTACGCTTGCGTTCTTCTGATGAAATCTTCAGAGACAGAAAATAAGCATCAGATTTGTAGATACTAATGTAAAGGGTGTTTTTTTAGAGGTATAGAAATTTAAATTGCAATAAAACAACGATGGATCACTTGATTGACAAGAATTTTTTTTTCTCCGCCACCGCTGGCTCGGATGTAGTCCAATCTGGACGTCCAATTTTCGATGACTTTTTCCAACACTTGTGACCGTATATCGGTAATAACACGGGGAATATTGTCTTTCAAATGGTCAAGCGTTTGCGGCTTATCCGCATAGACCAATGACTTTACACAGCCCTACAGAAAGTAGTCTAGCGGTGTTAAATCACAAGATCTTGGAGGCCATTCACAGGTCCAAAACGTGAAATTAGGCGGTCACCAAACGTGTCTTTCAATAAATCGATTGTTGCACGAGCTGTGTGACATGTTGCGCCGTCTTGTTGAAACGACAGCTTGAAGATCATGGTTATTCAATTCAGGAATGAAAAAGTTAGTAATCATGGCTCTACACCGATCACCATTCACTGTAACTTTCTGGCCATCATCGTTTTTGAAGAAGTACGGACCAATGATTCCACCAGCCCATAAAGCGCACCAAACAGTCAGTTTTTCTGGATGGAACGGTGTTTTGACATTCACTTGAGGATTATCTTCACTCCAAATGCGGCAGTTTTGTTGGTTGACGTAGCCATTCAACCAGAAGTGCGCTTCATTTTGTCGAAGATAAAATGGACGTAGTACGCGATACGTATTCCGCACAGAACCAATATTTTCTAAATGAAATTGTACTATTTGCAAGCGTTGTTCAGGCGTGAGTCTATTCATGATAAATCGCCAAACCAAACTGAGAATAAATCACTTCTCAGCTGTTAAATGGGTCGCCATCTTCAACAGTAATGCCAACTTGAAGTTCTATACCTCTAAAAAAACCACCTTTATAACGTTAAAGTTTGTAACTGTGTGATGTCAACTGTCACTTGTCAACTATAAGTGAAGTAATTTTCAAGGACATTTGATGGATTCGCTATAATTGAAATATATTCAAAAGTTACTGAACATTTGTTTGAAAGTTTGTTTTTTTATGGAGGTAAAATTCATCATTCATCACAAACTTCTTATGAATACCATTTCGTAGCTTTGAAGGAAGTGTTGTGAAAGGGTCTCAAAATTATTTAGATTGACAAGAATCCAAATGAAGGTGAAACTGAAGATATGAAATTATGAAACTAACGCAAACCCAAAAAAAAGTTGAGGTGAAGTGCAATTTATCAATATTTTTAAAAAGAATAGAAAGTTAAATTCAAACACTTGAACTTATGATTTACACTTTATTGACCACATAGCATGACGCGTTTCGTCGTTACAAACGACTTCTTTAGATGCTAACAGAATAATGACGCCAAACGCGTCATGCTTTGTAGTCAATAAAGTGTGAATCATTAGTTCAAATATTTGAATTTAAGTTGATATTCAATTATAATGGATTTATATCAAGTAAACACCAACACTATTTTAGAGTTGGCGTTTAGTTTATTGTTCAAATATTTTTAAAAGGGTAAAGCATTGACTCCAAGGGTGATCTAAACTTTTCTGAGCTTGCACGAAAGAGGAAAGCAGAGGAATTCAGGTTGAGAAAAAAAAGATGAGTGATGAGGCCGATACTTGGAGAAAATTAATGTCCAAAATGTAACAATATTAAGAATTTTGTCATATATTAACAAAACTACTGATGACACGTTTCGAAGAACTACTTATTTATCAAATGCTGAATTAACAACTTATGTAATTTTACATATACAATACTTATAGCAAATCTCACAGATACATGTCGTATCTCACGGGTATGTCGTATGACTAATCTGCATTGAGGAACAAAGAATACAAATACTATGTATTGTATTCGATGTTCCTCACTCCAGATTAGTCATAGGACATACCTGGTATGTTCTGTGAGATTAGCTATAAATATTTTATTTGTAAAATTATACCAGTTGTTAATTCAGCATCTGATAAAGAAGTAGTACTTCGAAACGAGTCATGCGTATTTTTGTTAATATATGAGAAAATTCTTAATATTGTTTCATAATGAGAAAAAATATCTGAATCAGACAAATACCTATTCATCTGACAATGTAACTACAGCTCTGATTGATAAAAAGGAATATCCTATTTGAAATTTAAATGACAAATTGTTCGATATTCAATTAAACTCCGAACTGATGAATATGTCTTCATGTTGACATACCGTGAAAAAAATCCAAGAAAAAAAAATAAGAGAACATCCTAGTATTTCAAGTGAAATACGTACAATAAGTATTATTATTTCAAATTCTCATTTTGAAAAATTTATTTCGAATCAAATTGATCTCCGATTCTCACCCTTTTGTGATATCACTAGACTCTCTGTTTACTATGCTCTATTTACTAGATGGTGAGTTTTCGTTTTATTATCTAAACGTAACTCTTAGCATTTCCGGAATTTCTCTGTAATGTTTACAACTGTTATTATTAGGATTTAACCGCCCCATCAAATTAATTTAATCAATTGAATAATTAATTTTCTCCATTAGTGAATTAACTATTTTCTTGAACTTCCTTATGTTGGACCTTGTAAACTCTGTTTATTACCCATCAGACATATCGTCAATTTTTTTTAAACAATAAACTGAATTATATAATCAACCCTGTACACGTGAATAATCTGGGATTTGAACATTAAATCCCAGATTATTCACGTTTGTCTTATTTAAAGCACATATGCTTTAAATAAGACAAACGTTATCTGAGTATTGATCGGCTAGTTTCTGTATATTTATGTGCAGATATAATTAACTCAAGTGTTTGATATTGTATGTCTTAAAATTTTTCAATTATAAAAATAACAAGAACAAATTGATTAATACCTACGTTGTTTATGATTCAGATGGAAACTTTCTTTGTATTTTAATATTTGTACAGTTTGCAACCTTTTTGAAAGATTATATTAACAGTTTATAAAGTTCTGTAAGTATCTGCTTTCTTTCTGAATATTCTTTGGAATATTTCTTGAATACTTTAGATACTTTTCTCGTAAATTTCTGAATTCTCTGGAATTGTATCTTCTTGAAAATTCCGCTTTGTATTATATTAATTTTGGATTTATTCCAACAAAAATTTTTTCTAGAGGTTGAGGAAGATGTTATTGATGTTCAGTAATTCAGCAACTCGTGAACAGAGTTACTTCCTTCTAAGCAAACTGTGCCCCCAAAAATCTTTTCGTACGAAAATGTTGAATTTTTGGAACACATTTCCCCGAACCGATGGGTTCTCTCAAATATCCAATACTTTCGTATTTCGTAAGATAAATACAATTTTCTACACGATCCAAGTTTCATCTCTGTATTATTTACGCGAACGACCTGAACTTATTGATGGATTTCTATATGATCTCTGGGAGGACGAGCGGACGTTGTGGTCTGAAGCCCGCGGGGATCCAAGACTACATAATAGCCAAATAGACGATGGCGGAACGGGTCGCGTGCCAACGTCGGAAGCGGACAGACATACCGACCGTCAGACTGTGACACTGACCTGTCAGCTGATTACAATGCGGGAAATCTTGCTCGATCTCCAATAGTTTGAATAGTAGGCTATGCATGAACGAGCGTCTTGATCGGATAAAAAAGTGTATACTGGGAATCGTAAGGAATGTTTGAATGATATTAAACGTCGTTATGGACACTCTCAGGTTATAAGGAGTTAGAGAGATACATTTTTCGCTTTATATGTAGAATGCTTTTCAAACTACTGATGAATAGGGAACGACCGCAAAAATTAACCCGAACAAAATATGGACCATACAGCTAAAAAACAAACTATGGTCGACATCAAACAGTGCAATAACTACAGAGGAACAAATATATATATATATATATATATATATATATATATATATATATATATATATATATATATATATATAATGGAAAAAGAGCCAATTATATCCAAAGTTCAGTTTTGGCTATAAATGAACACAAATGGTCAGATGTTTTTATAATGAAAATTTCCATTTTTCTTGAACAATATTCACTGAATAAATGAGGTTAATTGTGGTGAATACGTATTAAAGAGAAGATCTCTACATGTTGAACAATGCACCTGCCCATAATCAATCAAAATTCATGTATTCATTCATCTAGGAACATTTTAGTGCCCAATATAACTAGTGGCCTTGAACTTCTACATTTTAATTTATATTCTTCGTTTTGTCAGAATAAAAAAATATGTACGAGTCAATTTGATCAATTATTAATTTTCTCTGAGAGCTGTGCAAAATTTGCCTCTTCAATCGTTAAAAGTTGGATAAAAATTTATTAAATCAACTTAACGTTTCATGGACAATATAACGCGTGTGGAAACGTATCAGTAATGAATGAGTGACAGGAGTCGCCACTGATATCAAGCGAACAAATTTCGCCAATATAATATGGAAAACTCATTGATAACCTATAATAATCATGATTATTCGATACAAGTGAACTTATAATTATCCAACAACAAGGGGCGGATGTTGGAACTTTCCATTGCCAATATATTATATCTTTTGAAAATTTCCAAGGTGTGAAACGAATAAATTGAATTACAAACCGGTTTGAGTTTAATGGATTTACTTTAAACACATGATTACAACTGAAACATAGTTCATACTCTTCATAAAATTTTCATATGTATTCCTACTTCGAAATCCATCGTGTAGTCATTTTTGAGTTAGAAGATGAAGACACCATGAAGAATTCACGAAAAACATCGATAACTATGCATATGAAGGTAATAAATAATTAATAATAGGATATAGGACTATTTTGAAGTCACAGAAGGTTCTTAAAACTAGTGTTGTTGATGAGGGCAAGGGGTGCCACTATCAACTACGTTTTTAATATAGTGTTGAACGATGCGCTAACGGAAAGTTAGATAGAATTGAATGAATCGATATATTCCCACAGAACACAATAGATGGCATACGCTGACGATATCGTAATTCTAGCAAGAATGAAAGAAAACTTGGAGGACGACGTGAAAAGATTACAAAATACAACGGAGAAAAAAAGATTGGGAACTAATGAACGGAATTCATAGTTATAAACGAAAAAAGGGAAAATAACATGAACAGTCTTAAAATAATGGCAGAAGGGACACAATACGATTTTGAAAAAGTGAGCCAGTTTCTATCTGGGCGTAACAATATATGATCGATATTGCTACTATCTCAAGAAATTAAAAGAGAAGAATATAGAAATCAGTGAGAAGGTCAGTGATAATCACGAATAAACATATATATATATATATATATATATATATATATATATATATATATATATATATATATATATATATATATATATATATATATATATATATGCAAGGAAGTGAAATTTTTTGTGCTTATGGCACTGAATGAAATATTTGAGAAAATGAACACTAGAACATTCATTTGAAAAATTCAAATTAATCAAGAGAATGTTATAGTAGAGCTAGATATGTGAACGTATACGATGTGATGTCTCCATTATACTTCTAGGGATGTTAATAGTGTTCATTTTCTTATATATATATATATATATATATATATATATATATATATATATATATATATATATATATATATATACAAAGTACACTTCCTTTCGATAATTTTTGACAAATTATTCTAAAGAATATTATAGCAGAGCTGGCTATGTGAAACATGAACAATGCAATGTCTCCATTGTCCTTCGACGGATCAAGGTTAGAGAATATTGGATTCTCCAATATCCTTCAAGGGATGAATGTTAAAGAATCTTGAAAATGATGCCTACGTTTATTGAAATCGTGAGACAGTCACTGTTTCGTACTACAAGGTACTCATTCACGCCACGTTCAACCAATGAAAGGCAAAGATTTCAATTTTCACATACCCTCTCATCAATTGTGAGACAGAAATATAGAGTAAGTCATATGCGTATATAATGCATAGATTAATATACATCTCAAGTCTTAGAATCAATGAAAAGCACATCTCAGTGAAAGAATCTCAGTGTAAAAAACCATTCCCACGCATTTATGATTTTCAATTATTTTATTGCACTCTTATATTTTCAATAATCAACATTTTCCCTGATGTAAATGCCTATCGCTATACTATTTTCCAGAAAGAAAAACAACGCGAAGACAATCATCACCTGCATCTCTGTTGATGAGAATATTCGAACACCCACTCAAAAGGAGTCCTAAATCAGCGTGAACTAGCGACGTGAGTTCTGACCTCGCACTCAGCATTTTTCACCTCATATCACTCTTCAGAAAATAATTAGTTGTGATCAAGGCCCCCTTAATACCCGCCACTTCTAACTGTGTTGAAGTATCACAGTTTTGTCGTCTCAGTCTCTCATGGCGTCCTCGCAGTAAAAAAACGACACGTAACAGAAAACGGGGAAGGAGCAGGTGCCGAGGGAACGCACACACGATTCAACCGGAGGGTGGAAGTTGGTTTGATTAGCGGTTACGCACGGTTGTCGATTCTTATTGTTCAATCTCTCAGTTCGACTAGACATTAAGATATTTATTTATTAAAATTATTAGAATGGAATCTTTGAAAGTATTCGAACTATCGAACTATCACCTATGCATCTATTCGCACTTACCGCAGAAGTATTTTTCTTATAACTGCTGCCAGAAGAATACAGACGGAGAAAATTAGACATGATTAGGAATAGTTCCTAATTTTTCCAATTTTCCGTAATCGAAGAATACATTATATGCATATAGAAATGTAACGTATTGGATCTCTAAAAATACCAACTTGTCATGCAAGTTTTCATATCTGTATCATCTGCAAGGAATATAATCTGGTGCATGAATTAAAATATGGGTAATGAATACCAATATAGGAAATATTGGTAAATCACATCTGAAAATATGCGTAAGCTACATGAAGAAAATTGATTAAAACCAAACCAGAAAATGAGTAATGCGAGTATGTAAAAAAAAAAGATCTATACGATTGTTCGCAGATGATACAATGTTTGTGGTAAAAATATCTAGCCTATGACAGAATGGGCCAATAGAGAATTGGCAGCAATGAATGAATAGCTAAGCGATAACAGTTTATCGCTGAATGTAACAAAGTCTAAATTTATAGTTTTTGCTACCAGTAGAATTCTTGAGGTAAATAGTAACGAAAATATAAGTATTAAAATTGAAAACTAGAATAGTGGAAAGGTAAAACTTGTTAAATAATTAGGTGTTATGTTAGATGAGAAATTGAGTTTAAATGATCATGTCGACTTCATATCGTCTAACATCTTCAAGAAAATCGACTTTCTCAAGAGAATTGGAAAAAATCTGACAAGATATATGAAGTTATTGCTATTTAAGTCAATAATAATATCACACTTTGAATATTGTTCGATTCTGTTATTGGCATTGAGTAAGGAAAAAATGCAACTGCTACAAAAGCTACAGAATACAGATATGCCAACAATTTTGAAATGTAATAGATATACTCCAATCCAAAGCATGCTAAATTGTTTATAACTAATGTCAGTTATATGTCAACAGAGAATACTTTTGACTACATATATATTTATATTTATTTATAATTAAAAACGAATTGTTCCCATATAGAGTAATAAAAAATGTAACATGTGTCAGTGATGTGCACGGTTATAATACAAGAAATGCTGACAATTTCTACATGCAAGTTTGTAAGATTTCTAAATCTGAAAATAGTATAATTTATAAAGGATTCAACGCATTTAATGAATTGATTAGCTCCATAAAAACAGTTAGTGACCTTAAGGTATATTCAAGCGTAAAATAGCTAAGTTCGTTTTAAACATATAATTGTAAATAATATATTTCAAACTTAAATGTTTATATATGATTTTGTAATAGCTATTGCTAAATAAATATTATTATTATTATTATAAACACGTCGCTCGTGCTACTGCTGTTCATGTCATTATTACTGACGAATTATTCTGTTGAGTTTTGTATTACGAAAGTTACAGAGTCAAAACACAGTTCAGGCGTTCATTCAACTATATACGTCAAAAGTTTCATGTATATACTGAAACTAATTGAGAAAAAACTAATTTTAATATTATATTGGTGAATTTCTTCGATTTCAGGAAAGGAAATATTGAAAATAACTCCTTCTTGTTCCATACTATGATGACAATGTATTTCATCTGCATTTTTCAAATTGTTGTACAGTTTCTTATATATAAAATCAAAAGTAATATTTTGAGAAAACATGGAAAGGCAAGGAATCTAATTATGAATCCAAATAACTCAAGTGGAAATAAGTCAACGTAAACAAAAATATAGAAGAAAGCATTGAAATAAACACATTAAACGCATGCATTAATCATTATTAATCCATGAAACTTCTAGATTCGTTAAGTTAATACTTGAGCGAGGATGCATAAATGAGTAAACTTCACGAAGATTATATTAGAGGACTTCATCATTCAGTTGTGACGTCTTGCTTTATATGATAGACTATTATAGTTTTAATAGATCAAAATTTAAAATTTTCCATTGCTGTGAACGTTTTTTTCATCTTAAGACTGTAACTACTGATGAAGAAAGATCAAACTAAGATGAAAATGTAGCTACTCCGTGAAACTACAGAAAAAGATGAAGTAATTAAAAGAAGAAGTTGAAATATTTCGTTTCCAGTTGAAAATTGAATCTGTAATTTGTTATATTTCATGCAAACTCAATATAACGATCAATAAATTGAAAGATAAAAGGCGGGGTGAAAAAAATAATACAGCATAGAAATCTACACGAGCAGATGATGTGTTCTCAACTGAAACCAAGAATATTTTCAGACTGTGGCATGTATTTCGATCGAATCTGAGATTCGAACACAGCACTGATATTACCAGATAATGTGTATCAATTCTCCAGGCTGTGTGGTAAGTAAGAACAAAAAAATTCATTACATTCATTCAACACATGCAAGTCGTAGTGTTTATTGTACACAATAAACCATTTCCTGTCTAGGAATTTTCAGTGTGGGTGTATAGAATAATAAAAATATTCTATTTCAGTAAGTATTTGTTACATAATAGTACATGATTCATATCTTATCCACTGCTTATCTGCATCAAAATTCATTTCAAACCGAGGTATAAAAGTACCTCGGAAAGTACGAGGTTTCAAATTAATTTGGCATCGGTTATGGAATGAACGTTACAACAAGAAATTTATACACTAAAAATCTAATGAATAACAATGAATAAAAAAGTGAGCGAAAATTTCGAAACCAGTATCAAGAATCATCCATAAAAATTATGAGATGAATGTTTCAGGAATTATTCAAGTTGTTAAAAGTACAGATTAGATTTACTATAAACATTTTAACAAAACCCACTTCTACTCAGCCGTTAGCGAACTTGGAAATTTGCAATTTCTTCAACTCCTAGCCTGTTTATGTCAAGCGTGGCTAATATAGGGTTTAAAATATTTATCATGCAACTCTGTTCGTTGCGGCATATCAAATAGCCGTTATACGATCCAACTAAAACCGCAAATAACCGTTCAATTAAAAATTGTCTTTGGTGTTTCAGGTAACAGACCCATCTATTAAATAATGGTGGAAGTACTTGAAAGACAGTTCTTGTTTTGGTGGCAGATTGTCTCTATTCCTCACACTTATGCTAAACTCCAGATTACGTGCTTGAAAAGTTTAGCAAAATCTGAAGATCAGTTTCAAAGCCTTGAAGTTGGTGTAATCAAACAAGAGTTTAATACAATGAACAACTTGTAGTGAACAGTGAACCCTTGATAGTGGCTTAGTAGCCAGAAACATATGTCGATTGTGCGAAAGATTTCTATGGAATTTAACCAAGTGGATTTTTATATCACAAAAAAAACTTCTTTATAACATATTATGTTTCATTTATCCATACATTCACTTCATTATTGCTGCTAGAGGTTATACTTATAATATGCATTGTTGAAGTTTCAGTTTCAATTTCAGTATTTTCTACTATAATGTTCCGTTGGCACAAATAGCTTTCTCTCAATCGTATTGCTCAAAACTACTAATTCAAAGCTACCAGCTTGATAAAAATCCATTCATGTGACATATAACACCCTGCAGGAAATATTTTCTGTGGTTAGGCAAGAGGGACCATAAACTGCGGAAGTAGTGATATGTAGTTATATAAATGAATAAATAATTGAATATATAAAGTTCAATTTTGTTGAATTGCAATTTTACATTAACATTTTTGTAAGAGCCAAGGAGGAGTAGCTTCGCTAAATTTCACGCCATCACAATGGCACTTCAATAAATGTTGGATTTAATGGATATAACGGGTGTTTTTTTTTAGAGGTACAGAACTTTAAATTGCAATAAAACAACGATGGATCATTCGATTGACAAGAATTTTTTTTATGCCAAAGATAATCTTGTGGCATTACATTTTAAATATGATTTCTGGCATACGACCGCCACGGCTGGCTCGGATGTAGTCCAATTTGGACGTTCAATTTTCGATGACTTTTTCACGGCGAATTTTGTCTTCCAAATAGTCAAGCGTTTGTGGCTTATCCGCATAGACCTATGACTTTACATAGCCCCACAGAAAGTAGTCTAGCGGTGTTAAATCACAAGATCTTGAAGGCCAATTCACAGGTCCAAAACGTGAAATTAGGCGGTCACCAAACGTGTCTCTCAATAAATCGATTGTGGTACGTACGAGCTGTGTGACATGTTGCGCCGTCTTTTTGAAACCACAGCTCCCTGGCATCATGGTTGTTCAATTCAGGAATGAAAAAGTTAGTAATCATAGCTCCATACCGATCACCATTGACTGTAACGTTCCGGCCATCATCGTTTTTGAAGAAGTACGGACCAATGATTCCACCAGCCCATAAAGCGCACCAAACAGTCAGTTTTTCTGGATGTAACGGTGTGTTGACATACACTTGAGGATTATCTTCACTCCAAATGCGGCAGTTCTCTTTGTTGACGTAGCCATTCAACCAGAAGTGCGCTTCATCGCTAAACAAAATTCGCTTATGAAAATCGGAAACAACGGCAATCTCGTTTTGGGCCCATTTTTCTTGATTTGGCTTCAATTCTTGCACGAGTTGGATTTTGTAAGCAGGCAAACCAAGATCTTTCCGCAAAATCTTCCATAAAGTGGATGGACACAGATCCAATTCCTGTGATCGATGGCAATAGCTTCTTCTGTACTGCGTCTCTGGGAATGCAAGTTATCAATAAGAGTAAACGTGGTGCGAAACCTTTCCATGGTAAATCGAATCAATTGCTCTGATGGACGATTTTGTCGACGATAAAATGGACGTAGTGCGGGATACGTATTCCGCACTGAACAATTATTTTCGAATTAAAATTGCACTCTTTGCAATCGTTGTTCAGGCGTGAGTCTATTCATGATGAATTGCCAAATCAAACTGAGAATGAATCACTTTTCAGCTGTTAAATCGGTCGCCATCTTCAACAGTAATGCCAACTTAAAATTCTATTCCTCTAAAAAACACCCGTTATGTTTCCTGTTCTTATGTAGATTCTCAAAAAAAAGGGTTCTCGATAAAAGGTTCACTCAGTGGAGATATTAAATATTAATGCGATTGAGCTCTGTAGTGAAACTTTACTAGTTTTCGGTCGATGCAGCGGTCTACAAGACGGCGATTACAGTTATGTCAACTTTGTCGAGGATTTCTCCGCTAAAAATAAATAGCGTGTTTAGTGTGGACTTGTTGAATTTTTCTCCAGCACGAATGACGAACATCCTTCAAAGCTCCAGTGACTAGTTCCTGAAGTCGGCCATTCGTGCTAGCGGAACGTTACACTAATTGCAATTGACGATAGCCTTAAACCCGAAAAAAGACACATTAGATTACACTCAAGTTCACGATTGATACGTGTTGTGGGTCACAACAGTTTTCTGTAGTTCTGCATGGATGCTCATTGTGTTTTGTGATGTATTTGGGAGGGTGCTTTGGAACTTCTGTGGGGGATCCTGCTTGATTATATTCATCTGTAATCGTCTTCGCACTCATGCTTCAAGATGGTAAGTGACGGTTGGAATCACCTCCCCAAGCAACGATACTTTATGAATATTGTACGATTCAGGATTCTATCAGTTCTGTAACAATTATATTTGTTCACCAGTGTGATCAACAGTTATAAGAGTGCAGATATCAGAGTGCGTTCTCCATACAATTCCCATTGTGTTTCTGCAATGCTGAAGAAATAATTGAGAAAAGATATTTATAATAATAAATTGTCTATATAGTATAAATAAATGTATTGTAGTGTTTATTTATCAATGGGGTTTGATTAATTGATGATAATTATAGTATCTTCATCGTGCTTAATATATGACCACAATGATCATGGTACAGGAAAACACAACTCATCTAGTACATTCATTCTACCTACACAATGGACGCGAAACTATAAAAACACGGGTTTATTAGCAACATCAATGCATATAATTATTCAGCAAAACTCCTCAATTATATCGGAATTAACTGACATGTTATAATAAATAAAACAAAATAATTACCTCAATAATGTGAGTAATTGCATATTATTCTAGCCCACAGTTAGAAATTGAACTTGTACGTTCTACGCGAATGAAAAAAATAATATTCCTGTAATAATTATATTGCTTTGATATAAATAATGGATAGGTGCTCTGTCCACGTGTTGTTACCAATAACATATGTCCAATTGATCAGTGAAACCCCTTGGACTTGTTTCAAACGGTGCAGCTGTCACATTGCGGTGTGTGTAATTGTGTCAGGTGATGACAGTGAGTCCTTTTTAGAAAGCTCCAAGTATTGAGGGTGCTTTCAAGAAGGCAATATTAAACGATATTTGTTACAATTTGGAAAACCGCAGAGGGTTCCGTCAACTTAACAGTCGAAATTAGTGAAACTACTACATAAAATAGTGTTGCCCAAGAAGAATAATATGAGCAAAAATCAGTTTTAAGTATTTTACGCTGAATGACCCAATGAATCTGGGGAGAAACATAGATGGCGTTACAGTATTACTTTCAAGTCTAGGTTCACACCTTTAAATTGTACGTACTTGTTGAAATTTGAACGAACGAATATATGGCCCTCTGTTCTGTATCTGTCAATTCGTTTACATAATAAAGATCAATCTTCTGATAAAGTTTATCTATTTGCTTTAAAACCTCGAATCAAATTAACACTTTAGTCACCTCTATAGTCAAGTGTAGAGTGAAGATCCCTCACTAAGGAGATCTGGGTTCGGATTATGAGAATGCATTATCATCTTCATAGCTTTTTTGTGTTGATGATTGCTTGAATGAAGAATCATTATATTGTAATAAACACATTATCTCACAGAATAATGTAGAAAAGAATCTCACGAATACATAATTTTTCCAATGTTTCCTGAGTTTTGTGATGTATAGTAATCCATTATATTTGATTACTAGAAGATTTTTGACTATTTAAGTCGATGCCTTTCGTTTTGTTGAACGAGACGCAACTGAAGAGTGCCTTGTAGCACGAAACAGTGACTGTCTTGCGTTTCGAATAAATGTACTCACCGATCTCAATATTCTCTAACATTTATTCCTTGAAGGACAATGGAGACATCACATTGTCAGCTATACTAAAGCATGTATATAATATTGTAAATTATATATATATATATATATATATATATATATATATATATATATATATATATATATATACATATATATATATATATATATATATATATATATATATATATATATATATATATATATATATATATATATATATATATATATATATATATATATATATATATTATATATATATATATATATATATATATATATATATATATATATATTATTTATATATATATATATATATATATATATATATATATATATATATATATATATATATATTATTGTGTCAATTTCTGCACTATATTTTCAAAAATCGTTTGCAATTTTGCGGGTAATATTGCTATATAACAAAACAAAATATATAAGATCGGCTCATTATATATTGCTAATAAAATCTCCGAGCAATTATCCTCAATTCTAGAGTCCCTATTCAGATTAGTCCTGAATTTTATCAAATAGGTACTTCCTATCATGAAATGAAAAGTGGGAACATTAATTCAAAATATTCTGCAAAATACTGCATATGAAGAAAATCATCAAGAAAAAATAGTTTATGTCGTAGAAATGTTTCTATCGCCTTAACTCTTTTCAAAAAAATTTTAGAGTTATGGAAATTGTACGCGATTTTTCACTATGTAAATGCCAAACAAAGAATCCCACATATCTCTACATTTAATTATTGACAAACAGCATTGATTATTTTTATTCCAGTCAATGTCACTTGATAAAAATTTTCCGACCATTTTCCCGCAATCACTGATTAGAGAAAATTATTTTCAACAGAACTTATACCGCGGAAATTGTATATAATTCTAATATCTTATTATTACGTCTGGCAAACCATTCCAGAAACTTTTTCACATCGAAAGTTCTATTTGTAGTCGTTATAAGTATATTTTTATATGATCAAATATAGAGCTGGCCACGACATAGTCCTAGTGATAAAGTAAATAAAGGGTATCATTACCTGGAAATCATACCTCATTATAGCTAATAAGACCAGATATAATTTCAGTAGATCCGAAGACAAAAGAAAAGGAATATTATTTTTCTTGATTGATGATGAATAATAGATAAACTACATCGGTGCATCAATTTATTATAACAAGCTATATGTAGGTAGGTACTTTAATCACAAAATCCAGCAAATAGCCGGGAATGTGCAATGATAATACGAATCGAATAATATCCGAACGCGTGATTACTAATCAAATTATATATATATATATATATATATATATATATATATATATATATATATATATATATATATATTATGTGAGGTAATAATAATAAAAAACTTGTCTAAAAATCACTGACTGAACAATTCTTTATTCGACTAGTTTCGCCTTTTACAGCATTATCAAGAATGCTGTAAAAGGCGAAACTAGTCGAATAAAGAATTGTTGAGTCAGTGATTTTTAGACAAGTTTTTAATTATTACCTCTCATTTAAATATGAACTATCACAGAGTAGATTCATCGTCCATTGAATTTATATATATTATATCAACCTTCATTTAAATATACTTATGAACTAGTACCCATTAATTTAATCCTGAATTAACTTTTAAAAATGCGATAGGTATGAAATTCAAAATTTAAATTCAAAATATGTTTCTTTTTTGTATAACTTTAGATAAATAAATATTATTATTATTCTTATTATTATCATATTCTTGTGAGTTTTCTTGTCTGTTGGTAATTTAACTGATAACATACTTTCAATGTTTTATTCGTTAGAAGTTTTATCATTGGTATTATCGTTTATTGATTTTGATTTGATGTTTTGAGTAGTGTTATTTCAAGGATTTATTGAGTTTATATTAATGTATCAACTCCAACTCAGTTACTTCAGATCTTTTCAGTCAGTGATAATGAAAAAATATAATACGAACTATTGTGTCGATAAAGCATTCCTAAAATTTTCGTGTGCCTACATTAATTCTTTTTAATTTTGTGTTGTTATAGTCAAGTTCATGCTCTTGGGTTTTTTTGTTCATGTAGGGCCGTTATTCAGCTATTTGAGTATTTATGAGCTTGTATTCGTTCCTTTCAATTTTGGCTTGCTTGACATAAGTACACTTACTACAAATATTACAGGGAATATTCGAAAAAGTAATAATATTCTGTCACTTTCACGTAAAACTGTTATGCCTAAAAAAATCAATATTTCATTTATCCAGTCATTCGTCCAGTCTAAATTATAATTTTTCATTGTCACAATTATATGATCTAGAGATATAATAACTTTTGTAAATAATTCTTGTAGATACATTTTGTCTCGATATTTATTCCTTGTGGAAGAAATATGTTAAATTGGAAATATTTATATACTTACTTAGTAGCAATATAATGTTTCCAATTTCGAATTGTTCAGTTTCGATCGAAGTCTATCAAAGTCTCTTTGATTCTCCTCTTAAAAAAATTAAATTTGTGTATATACTATAAGTATTTACATTTTTAATATCTATTGTTATTAATGTTATTGGAACAGTCTTTCGAATCCTTTTTTTTCCAGGTTTTCTATACATTTTAATTCTTTTATATTCAATTTTTTCCAAGTACATAGCTAAATTTCATGTTGTTTGTTAAATTTTCGAATATGTTATATTTCTTCGAAATTTATCATAACTGAATTTTGGATTGTATTCCCCTGAAGAAATATTTCAACCCAGTAACATGTTTGGAAAGTGAAATTGATAAAAATTCTTGAAAATGTCATAAATTCAAATTACCTAATTTGTATAATATTTTATATTCTCTTTGGGCACGTTTTATACAAATAGATTTTCTCGGATGCAATTATGAAACGTTTTCCTCAGAAGCGAAGGGATTTTAAGCAGTTTGTTTATTTCAACACTTTGAATTGAATGAATTTCAATCCTCATCAACCATACCTTGAAATGAACGAAATGTCTAAAGATAAGTCTTTCTCTACAACCATAAGCACAAAACATCACAACGAGCATATAAACACTGATATACAAAGTTAATAAATCCTTCGTCAATATGTCTCTCTGAAAACTTGTTCTATTTGAACGTGTTGACATTTCTACAAAACAAATGCATCTTGAATAAATGTTAAAACGACTGTCACAATTTACATATTTCAATTCAACATAAACCATATGAGGACATCTGAATTGCATTTTTAAAATAGTCGAGTAGAGTCGCTATCGCTAGGGCGCATATCTATTCGTTATTCTAACAAATGCCGCGTTGCCATATATTTCAATCAGCTTCACTTCGTCCATTGGAGTAAATTTCAAATGCAGCCATAAGTTAAAGTATCACAACATCATTCACACAGAATGATAACACGCGAATGTTCATCTGAAAACTATGAAAAGGAGTATCTTCAATCTCAAAATTCGTCCTTTGATTAAATGTAATTCATCTACTTCTAATAAACAACAGGGGAAAATTTTTGATCACTTAAGATAAGTTGAAGACAAATCAACTTGCTCATAACAATAATACTCATAACACTTGAAATTTAGATGAATTTTTTAAATGTTACATGCAATCAGAAACAATGTCAATCACATGGACCTTTTAATTTGGAGTGGTTTTTATTCACATGATTTTTGTGAGAAATTTTGAGTCTACAGTGGAATGTTTCAGGCATTATATATATATATATATATATATATATATATATATATATATATATATATATATATATATATATATCAAATGGATCAAATCAAACATTCTGTATATTTTGGATGATGTATGATGTTTCTAAGTAGGCTTTCGAACGTGTATTAGTGTTGCTCTTCCATTTTTTCCAAACAGGTCAATAATTGGCGTCATTTTCATAAAATTTTGATACCACCATATCAAACCAGCTATTAATTTCGGTATGTTATTGTCTTGGCACGAAGAACTCAAGTAATTGAAGTTATATTGACATCATCTGTCTATCTACTTAAAATAAACATAATGCGACTTTTAGTGTGAAAATTTTCGGATATTCGGAACAAGTTTTTCAGATATTAAAATTTTGCTATCAACAGTAATTTCTGCTATGTTTTGTTGCTATATGCATTCATAACACCGCTATGTTGACACATTTATTTATATTTCTCTATTCATGAGTATATAAAAACTTTCATAATCATTTGTACGATTTAAATATGTAGCTGTCGATAAAACGATTTCATCTTCACCCAAATGAGCTATATTGAATATATGAATAACAGAAAATTATAATCAGGTCAATGGCTGCTGGGATCCATTGCAAGAAACCCGAATTAACGTATCGAAACGAAACGAGCCTCTGTGGCTGACAACCGTGCATTTGGGATGTCAGTGCCGTCTCGATATGAGACCCTTAAATATACATAATGTTTATATAACAGAAAATGAATCTAGAAATAAATGCACGATAAAAAGGGAGGAATGGATAAGGAAGGCAAGGACGGTGTCGTTGAAAATAGAACAAAGAATGCAATGAAAGGGAAATTCCAGTAAGGCAAGGCATGCACACAGCAGCCGAAAGAGAGACGAAGAGAGAGTGGTAACTAGTAGAAAGAATATCCGTGGCCGCCTGGCTGAATTGCCAGATGTCGCAACTCAATCTTTGCTCCGTATCCACTACAAAGTATACGAGGGACATACAATAATTCAGAACCGCTGTGGGTATTCGTGTAAATTGTTGACAAATATCAAATTATTATCTACCCCGGTTTGAAAAAAAAAGTTACTGAAATATTGAATTATGGGCATCAGAGAAATCGATATGATCATAGTGATGAATGACTGTATCATAATAAATCGAGGAATTCAAGACTAATCATTAAGGTGGAAAATATTAATCACTTCATATTGAAACAATTCAATAAATTCATATTAAAAGAAATCTAGTGGTTTCTACAAATTTCATACGAATAACAATTTCGAACGCGGAAGGGGACAAGGTCTCGAATACCTATCAAAAAAAGCCCCTAATTGTTGACAATTTCGAATGTATAATTCGAATAAATAATTCAATATATTTATCATTTTCAAATTGATAATTTATATTTGGTATGTAAACAGGGGATTTATGTAACGACAACTATAATTTGAAGATGTTATATTTAATGCCTAAATTAAATATTAAAACATATTAATTGATTAAAACGTATTAGGGCCCGATCTTATAACTGCCGCTGTAACTGAAGGTGAACTGAATAAAGTAAATATTATATGCATTATATGATGTCACATGCTTATAGTAACTACATGTAGATACAACTGAACTAACATTTTTTGAATCATTCAATTTTGTCATTTCAAAGCATTCTAATGAATGCTAATTATTCTTCCAGAAGCACTTTGTGCGTTTGAGAAAGTTGGACAAATAGTTTAATGCCGATTCCGTTAGATTACCTATAGATATATTCAAAGCACTCTACAAAACGTTTCTGAGTAAAAAAATTTTTCGTATAATTCGTAATATCTATAGATAGTCCTATACACCATTTCAAAATACTGCATCGTAACAACCCATTCGTTAGAATTTCCAAAATTTTTATACAAATCTTTCTATACCTGTCTATATTCTGAATAACTGTAATATGGATATTGATTTGAGTTAGTCAAAATGTTGCACTCAGTAAAAATTTTTGGACCCATCTTCAAATATTATTTTCAGTATTTAAGAGGTGAAATCCATGGATCGGTAAATGACTTACCTATCTACCACAAATGCGAACAATTTTAAGTCATTAGTCGAGGAATGATCACATGAATAATGTTCATTTGTGTTTTTGGAGAAACATATACAGTAACTGAGATTGGTCGCTAACTCTTGGTGAAACACAATTGAATATTAAATTAAATTCAACACATGGCTTAATGTTTCACGATTATATTTAACAATATCAAATGTCAATATGTTTCGAGCGTGAGCTCATCTTCAGGACTCATCGTCAGTCTTGAAGATGAGCTCACGCTTGGACAATGTTGACATTTGATATTGTTAAATACAATCGTGAAACATTAAGGCAAGTGTTGAATTTAATTTAAAACATATTCAGCATCACTAGAGCAAGCAAGGCACTTATTGAGAAAAATGAAAACTTTATGATAAATAAATGAGTGAATCTCAACAATAATAATAGATGCTACAAAAATATAAACCGATATGAAGAGCAAAGGGAAGAATCAGAGAACAGAGATTGTGATTTGTGCGACATTTAGAAATGTGCAAGAAGAAGAATGACATGACCAAAATAAGTTGCATGGTTATATAACAGCTCTGCTAATTTTTTTAGCCGAAATTAGAAACTTGAGCACAAAATACGATGCTATGATGGAAGTTTCTGCCAACATTCAAATAGCAAACAATGTCAACTTGAACTTTTCCGGTTTTTTAACAATCTTTTCGTGAAACAATAAATGACAATAACATTCTTCAAAATTGGGATCTTATTTTGTACGAATTTATAAGCATAACTATCTCAATATTTGCGTTTAACTACAGACATTATCCTACAAAAAAGATTGAATTGAAAGATAATGGAATATATAATGAAAATTGACTAGTTATTATTTTAATTGAACATCCCCCGTACACACCATCATCCTCGAGACTATACTGACTGCTTTGCTCTGCTCTCTGCTAGGTCAGATGGAATCGATAGATTGGAGTGTTCGTTGCACTGACTGGAGTAGTGCCATTTTCTCTATTGAATTTAACACGGCCGCTTTGCGGTACATAAAAGGGCCATGTTTTTTAATACTCCCCGCACAATCGATATCATGAAATTATTACGGGGGGACTGTCCTGGGAGAGTTAACGAACAGAGTACCCTTTTATACTCGCAATGAACAAAGGACTAGTTACATAGGGAGGCTTAGTTCGGAATATATTCATATTTTTAAGTCTATATTTTCTATGTGTAGGTACCTTTATTACATCTTTTCTCAGATATCTTTAAGACGAAAGGAAAATTTCAAATAAGCAGTGGTAAATTCCTTTCAGACGTAACGTATACGAGGAGTAGCAGAAAAGTTTTGATTTTTTATCTTAATAATTTTTGATGAATCTTTGCATTATACTCAAAGTAGATGTGGAGAACAACTAGTAGGTTAGTTTTTGGTAAGGAATATAATGAACAGAATTTAATGTTTTCCGGATAAAATACTATATTTGAATGAAAAGTAAGAAAATTACTGTAAATGGAATTTTATAACCTTACTTCATTTGAACTGTATTTTGACTAATTTCTAAGTACTACTGACAACTGCAATAGTACTTAGTTCGAAATACAGGCGCAATTAAATCAATAAATGATAAGAAACAAAGCCTATAATTTCTCATATTTAATTTGAATTTATCAGTTATCACAAAATGACAAACAAATATATCTAATATTTCAATGTATATAAACTAAATGAATCCATTTGTTTCTGTAGCATGTGCAGGTAGATAATTCTTATTTTTGAGGACCTTTTTGGTGTAACTTAATAATTATATTCATTTATTACTTATTTAAATTTTATTCATACTCAATTATTACTATTCAATATTTTATTCATATTATTATGTTCATCTGATATCCACTCTGACTAAAATGAAAAAAATCAATTAACTCGGAATCATTCACGCTTTACATAAATGTCTTAAATTGTTGTAGTTAGATTATTTACAACATTCACTGAGTATTTTTATTTACGATATTAATTTATTCACAAAAAATATTTCTCCAAGTTAAATGGAAATGCAATTTATTAAGTGAAAGATTAACACTTTCAATATACAATTATCTGAAAATATATAGGGTTTGTGTAATTAAAATTAGAAAGTTTAATAAGATAATATTATAAGATTTATGAGGTTATAAATAAAACAGTTCTCACTCCTAAAGACTGTGCGGAATGAGTAAACGATGTTGACGAAAAGTTCTACTTACTTAAGAAATTCAATTTTATAATTTTTCCAAATTTGTTGAAATAAAGTTACATCGAACGCCCAGTCAATTGTGCATTACCAATAGAAACCTACTATTTGGAATTTCTTATCTCCAAAATAAATTGAAAATCATTTGAAATCGAATTAATTTCAACTAAGAAAATTAGTTGTATTGTATTAATGCTGACATCTGAGTTTGTAAATTAGGTAACCAATATGAGAAAGTATTTGGAATATAAGAATAAAATTATTATACATTAATATTTTCTTAGTATTGCCAAAAGGCAGATAAAAATAGCAGTATTTTCCGTGAAGAACCAACAATGCAGCAAATAAAACGTATTATTTCTAAAAACTACCTAGAAACTGGCGAATAACTGATTGTTGACCATGAAAGATCCATTTTATATTATTGCTTTATAATAGACCATAAAATTAATAATAAATTCCCATATTATTACTCATATTATTCGCCAGAAAGCAATACTATTATTATTGATTTCTCGTTTGAATAGATAAAGCAAGTAAATAACTGACATTTATAACATTTCCAGAGAAACTTTCGATATTTCTCTGGACGAGTGGACAGGAATTTATTGGATATATATTTTGCTCAGCTATTCAAACTGTGGAAAGTCGGGGACCGCGAATACCGAAGCCACTCTTTAAAATCGGACAATGAAAAAAAAAACTCGAAGAATAAATAACTTCCAATATGCATTACATAACTAACAATACTAAAAATAAAAAAGAAACATTACAATATCCATTTTTAATGAATACAATGGAATAATGTATTGAAACATGAAGAAAACTGAATTGATTCAACCGATTCAACTGATATATTTCTGAAAATCTTCAAAAAAATACAGAAATACACAATGACTAGGTATGATACGTTCTGCTAGATTATGAATTTTACTTATAATGTAGGTATTATACTCAGTTTTTTTTACTTTTCATATTAGAGTAATAACTAGTCTAATATGCATATCAACCATTAATTTCGAACCGAAACAAATTTGAGGAAACATGAGTTTTATCAAAAAAATAATACATATGAATCACAAATGAAAACATAAGATAAAAAAGTACTTTTTTCAATTTGTAATTAAGTATGGTTCAAAATTCTAAGAATGAAGATAGGTATATTGAAGTTGAATCTGATAAATCAATTTGCAAAAAAATAAGGTAGCTTCAGAAATCAAAGTAGATTGTTGATTGAAAACATTTGTACATTGTGAATAAATTAAAATAATTTGGAATAGTTAGTAAAAGCTAACGTTTCATTTCTTTCGATCAGTTTTAATGCTATTTTAAGTGACAAGATTATCGGATTGACACAATTTTTCCTATTCTACAATACCCACTTACTCAATTCTCAAAATAAATGGTCTCTTTAACATAAAAACTTCATAATTTGTAAACTGCTTACGTACTCATTCTGCAGTATTTAGGTATATCCAACAGAATTAATAAGAAATTGATATTGTTTCTAGAAAGTGGTACTCAATTTTAAATAGTTATGAAAATTAATTTTTTCAAATTCAAACAATTTTATGGCCGTCAAAAGCAAACAGGCCCAGTAAAATAATGATCGAATTCTTAATCAAAAATAAATTAATAGTTCTATTACTTAAGTAACTATCAGGTTTTATTCATAATGGGACAACTTTGATACACTTACCTACTTATATTCACAACTCAAATTCCAGCTACACAAACATACTTGTGATATTAGATACTCAACCAGAAACTACTCCATTTCGAAATTACACATTCTTCATTGTTCATGTCGACGCACGATATTATGTAATTTGACATCAGAGCTTCTTCAAAGATATGCGGGTGTAAGCATCGCCCTAAATAAATATTTATGACACCCGGATACGTTATCCGCTAGTAGTTGGAATTATAAATAATACAATAAGAAATAGGAGTTGATAATAAAATTCTGAACGGTCGAAATTTTAATATACTAGTTACACATTTGAGGTAAAACTATCTCAATTTCTACAAATACTTGGGTAGTATTGAATATTAATGTATGGAGCAGAAGAGTTAAGCATTAAAAATTCTAAAATACGTAAAGAACACTCCTCGAGTAGTCATCCCTCTTAATATGAACAAGAAGCAGTAAATCCTTGTTAGGATACAATTGTATAACATAGTAGGTAGGTATATAGCTAGAGATCGCATCGTCAGTAGTTAACGTCTTCCCCAATTCAATCTACTCGTACACTTGTACAAGTCGAGCTTACATTTCGGTGTCGTTATTCGTAACCCATAGAACCTCGTCGTTAGCCCGTCCACGCAATAGTAATTCCAAAATATTTTTACGCGTTAGTTCGGCCCACCAATTAGAGATCACGAGTTCACGATTGGTAAGCCAAAATATTTGTGAAGTACTGTAGCACATAGAAAAAGTTGATTATATTAATTATTGTAGGTGACATGAATGAATATCCGACAGTTTTACAGTAAGAGAAAGACTTGAGTAGGAAACACCAAAATTATTTCTCATAATTCCCAGCCTATAAAGTTGATAGAGTACGACAGTTCTTAATTACTTTTACCGATCATTAAACGGGTCAACTTTGCCGATATATTTGCTTGGTTTCATGAAAATAATCTAGACATCTATGAATATCTTAAGAAGCACTTACCCGTTCTTCCTCGCGAATCATCTCTGCAATACCAGGTTTGATTTCCATGTCGTCAGCTGAAGGCATGTGGGACAAGTGTGACTGTAGGGGCAATGTTAAAGGCATCGGTTCAGCAGAACTCGATGGTGGCAAGGGGGTCGACGAAGGTGCTGGAGACATTTCCACAGACAGGGATGGGTCTGGAATGTCCGCGAGCGTGCTCAACGCGCTCCCGCCTGGACTGCTGATGCTGCTGTTTCGCTCGCCAGAGCGACGTCTCTTCTTCGTAGGATGGCCGTTGTTACCGCCGTCTCTGCCTTCCCATTCCATCACATGGTTGGAATTTTGTGGCATCGAATTTGAGGCCGTAGTGGCCAACTGCTTGATCGGAGATGGTTTCGTGGTAACGTCGCCGGTTGCGGTGGTTATGGTGTCCTGTTCACCGTTAACATCCGCCAAACCGCGTATTTTCAACGATTCTGCCACCCTTAACAATGGTCCGATCTGTTCTTGAGAGACGTTTATCTCACCTTTGTACATAAATTCAACAGCTGCTTTCAATTCGGGCCATTTAATATCTCTCATAATCACTATGGGATGTTGACAAGGATTCTCGCAGAACAGCGTTTGAAAGTAAGGACTGCAGGCCGATAAAACCATCTTGTGCGCTTTAAGGGATTGTCCATCGCAGGCAAGGGTAACGTCAACAAAAGACTCACTCTGCAACAGTTGATCGAATACATTGGTCAAATTTGTCTGGTAATTGTTCCACCGTAGGCAAAACTGCTGAGGAGATCCCGAAGGGTGTTGCATGTTGACGTCCTAGTATCGGTCACCTGAAAGTTCAATAGCACGTTTGTTTACACAACAAGCACAAACATAACGAAAAGTCTATTAGTACGTTTAGTCGTCAGTCCGGATTAGTGAAGGAAATAAGCAAATTATGTAAACGCGTACGTTGTGGCCTGCGACGGTAGCGTAGATTTTTGACAGTCCAGGCGAGCGCGTACCGACTTCAAAACCATAGAAGCACGTGGCGATTAAAAAAGCGACTGTTTCGCGTATAGAGCCGCGGAGAGAGCGAGCGATTACGTGACTCTTACCGTTCCGCGTAGCGAACTGACGGCCGACGTGCCGCGAGCGGGCACTGCGGGAGGGTTGAGGCCGCCTCCCGCGCACGCCTTGTGCCCCTTCCAGAGACAGCAAGCCCGCCCTTACCCCACCCATCCACCCACGAGACCGCGTGGCCACCGCGAGGCAATCACCGCCACTGTACGATCCTAATTACGTATTACGTCGATACATTAACACCTTTAGAATCATTGCACAGAAGTCGCAATTGTTGAAGTTATCGTATGTCAACATAAAATCCGTATAGAAGGACCAGCATTCGTTTGAAGGAATGACATAAATATAAATTCTGAAATTCGCGCTACGAAAGTTTATTCCAATGTGTCACTTCAGCGCAGCATTTGTCAACGTGAAGTTATAGATACAAAAAAAATATTGTCCCATTTATCATTAGAAATAAAAATCGATACCAAATCAGGTATCTAGAAATAATGATTTCGAAAACGCAATTTTTTTCCATTTAAAAATATCCAATCTATGTACATCCGGTGTGATTTCTGGGTTGACAACCGAAACGAAATTTGTTCTCATCAATTATTGAGCATGTTTTAAGAAAAAAATTAAATAAACTGATAAAAACCACATGTAACAGTTGTTACAACTCAGATGTGTACAATTTTGCAACAATAAATTTAGATTGGTGAGTGAAATCAAGTGATCATGTATAAGTACTTATATTACTATTATATTATTATAGTGATGATGTCCTGCAGTACATGAATCAGATTAAAAATCTTGGAGTAGTCAGGGATGACCAACTGAATTTTGAACAACAGGTAAATGAGATGTCCAAACCGGTTACTTCAAACTGCAAGCTTTATGCTCTGTGAGAATTTTTTTGATCGATAGATTAAAAATTGGAAAAAGCCTCTTGGCCAGAAATGGTAAAAGAAAAATAATTTGTCCACAGCCTTGTTTACCCACATAACGACTACTACAGCTCAGTCTTCCACGAGTTCTTGAGCCAATATAACCAATATATACTACAAGAAATTCCGAACGCTGCAATGAGATTTGTTTTCAGCTTCTTCAGGCGCGAACATGTGAAACCGTATTTGTCTTTGGCGTCTGAGATGAAAACCACCTTCAGAGTTGATTATTTGTTTCAGATGTTGCTTTTTAAATGTTTAAAAATAAGCTAATTACATATATTGTCTTGAATATTTATATTGTAAGAGTATCATGCGTTCGGGGATCTACAATATTGATATAAGAATCAATGGAGCTAGGATTCCATGTCAACGTATATTTAAATATAAAGGTAGTTCGTCTATCGTGCAACATCTCTGCTGAACAGAATGTTGCCCCATTTCAGACTGAGTGAAAATCTCTTCAAGAAGAATGTTGAATGAGAATGAATAAGCATTTTACCAACATTTTTCTTTCTTTTTTTCATTCTTTTGAATTATTCTGTTTGATGTATTAATATGTTGGGAATTCATGGAAGGGTGAAAGAACGCTTTTGTGTATATGACGATTTAACATACACAATAAATTCTTTTATTATTATCATTATTATATAATTATATATTATATAACGGGTGATTTTTCAAGAATTAAGTTTTTCAGGTTGGCGGCACTGGTTGGTAATGGCATCCAAACGTCATCTGTCAGAGTGGAAAGCTTTCAGTATACTCTACCATTTCATCATGGAAAGATTTGCAAACGAGCTACGACTGAAAATTGTTGAAATTTACTATCAAAATTCGTGCTCTGTGAAAAATGTGTATCGTTTGTTAGGACCATATTATGGTCCTAACCTAGTGAATCAACAATTCGTACTGTTATCACCAAATTTAGTACCAAGTTTACTTTTTTGGACATCAAACCATTGTCTCGCATGCGTACAGTGCGTACTGAAGAGAATATTGCAGCCGTAGCTTACAGTGTTGATGAGGATCGTGAAATGTCAATTCGTCGCCGTTCTCAGCAATTGGGCATGTGTTACTCAACCACATGGAAAAGTTTACGTGTTGATTTGAAAGCCAATAAAATTCAACTTGCAAGAATTGAAGCCGAATGACCTACCAAAACGTCTAATTTTTGGTGAATGGGCCTTAGAACAGCCTAATGAAAATCCTCTGTTTTATCGAAAAATTGTGTTCAGCGATGGCTTAACGGATATGTAAATAAACAAAATTGTCGCATCTGGAGTGATGAACAGCCACATGCCATACAAGAATTACCGATGCATCCCAAAAAACGACCGTTTGGTGTGATTTATGGGCTGGTGGCATCATCAGTCCATTTTTCTTCAAAGACGACCGTGGAAGAAACGTTACCGTCATCGGCGAACGATATCGAGCCATGATACGCAACTTTTTTGTTGTCCAAGTTGAACTTGGTTGACATGTGGTTTCATCAAGACGGTGCCATTTGCCACACAGCTCGTGAAACAATGGACATGTTGAAGTATGAATTAGATGAGCAGCTTATCTTTCGAAATGACACTGTGAATTGGCCGCCAAGATCATGCGATTTGACGCCTCTGGATTATTTCTTGTGGGGTTATGTAAAGTCGTCACTGTATGTGGACAAGCCGAACACGATTGAAGCCTTACAGGACAACATAACACGCGTAATTCGTGGGATACAGGCCGAAATGCTCGAAAAAGTGACGCAAAATTGGACCTTCCAAATGGACCATCTGATACGGAGGTATTAGATCTTTAAAATGCAAATGGCAAAGGCCAAAAAAGTTACCAAACTTTTGAATATATGATGCAAATTAAGTGTTTTATTCGATTTAAAAAAAAATTTCGCTTAAAAAAATCACCCATTATATATAAATATATATATATATATATATATATATATATATATATATATATATATATATATATATATATATATAAATATATAAAGAAATCAACTCCAAGAAAAAGATTATGTAGTTGTGCTCATATCATCGCAGTTGTGAATATTTAATATTAAGAGTATAGATAATTCATGTTTCACATAGCTCTGCTATTATGTTCTTTCGAATTCGTCAAAAGATAATTGAAAGAAAGCTATAGTATAGTTTTAATATTGAATATTTACAAGTGCGATGATATGAGCACGATAACCAGAGAATCTTTTTCTTGCAATCGATTTCTTCGTGTTTCTTCAGGAAACTTTGATGAATGATCAGTGAGCGTTTTTACAACCGCAACCTAGATGGCATTAGTTCATCAAATTAGATGAAATTGTTCGAAAACTAGATTTGTAAAACGTAGTAACTCAATCGATAAGGACGTGAAAACTTTCAATGTTAGATGTATTCATGTGTTTTCTATAAGTTTTTGAAATTTAAGATGAATAGTAATTTGTTCATTATAATTATATGCATAAGATTTGACAGTATACTTCTGTCTTATGATCCATAACAGGATATTTGAGGATTGAAGTCGATGTCTTTCGTTTGTTGGACGTTAGTAGGCACCGATTTCAATATTCTCTAATATTTATCATTTGGAGGATAATGGAGAGTTCATAATGTTCATGTTTCTTTATATAGCGAGCTCTGCTATGATTATCTATTGATAATTCGTCAAAATATTATCGAATAGAAGTTATAGTATACTTTTAATATATATTATATATATATATATATATATATATATATATATATATATATATATATATATATATATATATATATATATATATATATATATATATATATATATATATATATATATATATATGTTCTTCGATTCACTCTCGAAAATTGATAGTTTGTCTTTTCGCTCAGACAGCCCCTGGAAATTTTATTCTTATTTCGAATGAAAATTTCAGAACGTTTTCAGATTTTTTATTATATTTCGCAATGAATAAAAAAGGAATTTTTTTAATAAATTAATAATCCGCATACATGAATTTCCACTTTTATCAAATGAATTAAATGTCACAAAATTTTGATAAAGCCTTGTTGATGGTAAAACGACCATCTATCTCCACCAACTTGCTAAGGGCTTACTAATGAGTTCCATTGTTCTAGAGGAACATGACGTTTTATTCGTATCGTAGATTTAATGTCGTCTTTATTAAATTTTATTTTAATTCGTGCACGTACGTACTACAGCAGGATATTTCAAATTTTTTCCAACAATTTCGTCCACACGTGAATTTCTCACATTTTAGGGGATGTGGAAATATTAAGTTACTTATATTGAGATGAACGGCTCAAATTTGTTTCAGGGCAGTGCTACGCGTATTTGTTTCCTTAAAAATGGAATTTTCATACTAAAATAATTTCAAATTACTAACAAGCTTTTTTCCACACACGCCGTAGTTACATTTATATATATATATATATATATATATATATATATATATATATATATATATATATATATATATATATATATATATATATATATATATATAATAAAAAATTGAAGATTATCGGCATATACCGCAGATTGGTAGCACGTATTTCGAGCTTATTGGCTCTCCTCAGAACGGCGTAGCCAAGTTCTAGTTGTAGGAACCTGGAGGTGAAAAACACAAGAAGAGAAACTAGGAAAACAGACAACCTCTCAAGGAAGATTGTCTTTCTTCTTGTGTTTTTCACCTCCAGGTTCCTACAACTAGAACTTGGCTACGCCGTTCTGAGGAGAGCCAATAAGCTCGAAACATGTGTCAACGGCTGCTACCAATCTGCGGGAAATGCCGATAATCTTCAATTTCATTTTAATTTTCTTCCGCATCAAATATTATTTATATATATACACAACATAGTTGAAATGCTTGTAGATTGTGTAAAAATAAGAATACCTGGAAAATTGTGAGATATTTACGACTTGAGCACTTGAGTTCTATAGATTGGGAATTTAGATGTACACTCAAAAAAATATATATATATATATATATATATATATATATATATATATATATATATATATATATATATATATATATATATATATATATACTTATTACAGAATATCGAATCAAGTATTCAAAACACAGAGTGATTTTTACGAAATAGTTACTTTTTAGTATTACTATTTCGTAACTAATTACTGAAAACTTTTTGATGCATTCCCTTGATTTGCCTTTGGAGGAAATTTCATCAGTTTCATCTGCAAGTTTGCTCAACTTGAAATTGTTTCACCATATTGATTTCCAAATCGGTACAAAAAACCCAAACCAAAAATATTAGTCAAACAAAGTTGTCTCAAATAATTAAGCTCAACTGATTAGCAAAACACATAACACAAGTTAATTTCACTGAGCACTAGGACTCTGGCTGTTAATAATCATGCACAGCTAGGGAAATGGATATAACAGTGTAAAACCAAGAGGTAATGGTAACATATCTCGAACAGATAATACACATTGCGAGGTGTTCAAAAGTGAATCGGAAGGAGGCCGATGGAGGTCCACACCAGTCGCTAATTGAATCAAAAGTATAACATTTACTACAAATATAAGCTTTTAATATTGACTATAAAAATTTCAACGTACGGCAAGTAAAAAGTCCTTTGTTAATATAAATAGTATCTACTATTAGGATTTTTTCGAATCAGAAACTCTTGATGGATTAGTAGCCCGAAACATATGTGAATGT
The DNA here is from genome assembly GCA_030704895.1 of Henosepilachna vigintioctopunctata. Classification (NCBI taxonomy): domain Eukaryota; kingdom Metazoa; phylum Arthropoda; class Insecta; order Coleoptera; family Coccinellidae; genus Henosepilachna; species Henosepilachna vigintioctopunctata. Next base: position 3,636 of record JARQZJ010000148.1, on the reverse strand, counting down.
CTGAAAGAATTTTGTTGAATTCAGTGCAGTTTTTCTATTTATACGATACATTTCAAAATGTTATATAAAGAATCCATTGACTTGGAAAACTCTATTCCAACAGAAAACGCCAAAAACTTGAGATATGTATGCATTTAAAAGGAAATAAAAGCTCTGGAAAACTTATATACTAAAATAAGTTTGCAGTAAATAGCCAATAACTACATTTGGAATTACCCAGAATAAATTTTAATCTTATCGAATTCAGTTTTATAATACGACACAATGAATAAAATAGATACTTATTGCACAACTTTTCCCCGGAATCCGTTCTACAAGGAGAACGCCTAGAAAAGCAGGGGCATATTCGAAATTAGTTTCTCCCCTCCGGCCCCTTTCGAATCCATTCTAAATGGCACGTTAATATTGAACAATACGCATACATCTAGAGCGCCATTTCTCAGAGTGTTCTCAAACAATTGAATAATTTAACGAAAGAATCGGCATAGAAAAGCGAGTTCTATTCAAATTGCACCTTTAATATTGTATAAGTGTGATAAAATAATTCATAAGTTTGTAGTCTGCGCGTTTAGGCTTATTTACAATGCACAAGGAAATATTTATGCCGCCCTGTCTTATTCTCCTAAGAAAGGATTGCCAGTGTTGTCTTATCTCATGTTTGATTCCTTATTTCAACAATTTATGTTCAACGGCTTCTACAACATTGAATTTCTCTGATGCTTTTCGAAGGGGAATTGAATATTCTCATCGCAATTCATCATTCACAATCGTCGATGAAATGATTAACATCTTTTTTCATCGAAATAGGACAGGATTAAGTTTTTTCAAGAAACATATTTATCCATCATTCATCTTGCATTGAAAGTTCAATTCAATAGCTGTTAATTCAATTTATTGGTTGAGAAGCGGCAGATTGAATTAATGAATTGAATATGATGTTTCATGAGGGTACATTATTTCATAGCTATCTGAGATTCTACATTGAACAGTTATACGGTTTCATAACTGCAGCCCTTCAAACTGTCAATGTTGACAATGATTTCAAAAAACCTTAATTTTCTCTTCGGGCTAATCAACCGTGGATCGCCTTTTCTAATTACGTCCATTCAGTTAATGTCAATGAAGTTAACATTAGGACCGCAGGAAACCAGGAAAATGGCAACGTACATAACTCGCAACGTACATAAGTAATCAATTATTTTGCTGTTCTGTTGCTTTATATGCTTTCAATTGTACTCATCTTTCTAATGACTAATAAAAAAAGTATAATTGGAAAACTGAGAGGGATGAGGATGAGGTGCCTCCTCATGTGTATCTGTTTCGTTCGGAGGCAATGGCAGTACTGATGACGAAACTCTAACACGTGTATGGAACATTATATCTGGACCATAAATTCAAGTTTTGCTCTAGACTTATGATGTGAGATAATCTTTAGTACTATAATGAAAATTCAGAAAATTCAATGTTAAATACTTGATGATACCAAACAATGTTTGTATTTCATCGAAATCGATTGAAATATTCAAGTTTATTTATTTATTTAAATCCAGAGTTACATAGGAAACTTTAAAGGCAATCTCAAGTACAATTATTGAACAAAATAAAAGAACAGAAACAACGCGGCAAATCCTGCAGTCGAAAATAATATTTTCTGTCCTCTGGTCAGGTTTACCAAAAAAAAAGAAAAAAGAATTAAAATAATAATAATAGAATAGTAACGTCGGTTAGATTATCGTGTGTACTAGCACACAAAAAATCTTCCAGCCACACATCACTCATTCATACAATACCTCTCACACTAATTTTTTTTTTCATTCTCATTAAATTTGGCTATCTATACCTTGGTAATAAACATATGCAATAGTTGATGGCAGTAAAACTGTCAACAATAATATTAAATGAAAGATTTTTTTTTCTCTATACATAATATTTATATATGTATTTAAAATTTTCTCCATATTTAATATTTAGTCTAATTCATAACAGTATGTTTACGTATACCCACTCTTTTAGTTTCTCATTAGATGATTTTTTTCAGTTATATCTAAATCTTTTAAATTATTTGCCAGTTGATTAAATTTTTTTATTGCTTTTATGCAACACCTCTTGTCGCTTACAGTGGTTATTATACCCTGGGCAGTGGTATAACTTTATGCCTAGTTTTACTAGCTGAGTTTATATGAATATTTTTGAGATCACTATAGTAATAATTAAGACTTTCTACAGAAAACAGCTGATGTAAAGTCATAGGTTTCTTTTCAACAAACTTCTTTGTAAAAACTAGTTTTAATAATATAATTATTAATTATAATAATTCAATTATTGTAATAGGCTCATCCCCATGCAAGTATGCCGTAGCTCATACTATGATAGAGAGCGTAATCAATCATAATAATCAATATTTTTGTTAGATACTAAATGACTCGATATTTTATAAAAGATGAAAATTAATCATTTTATTTTCTTTTATTATATAATTAATATGTTCATTTCATCTCATTAAAATCAAGCATAATACTCAGGTATTTACAACTATTCACTCTGTTTAGTATTATGTATGTTCAATATTTATGTTCAATAATATATTATTTATGTTCAATACAACATTTTTTTGCACAGTATCACAATAATTTTCGAAGTTAATGTATACTGTATAATTAACATTTAGAGTCAGTTTGTTTAATGCCAACCATTCCGACACTTTCTCAAGATATTTATTCATATTATAACTTCTTTCCAAGTGTTTCCAGTAGCTGTATCAATGCTGTATCATCAGCATACGACATTATGGTATCATTACGCATGCTGGTTAAAAGATCATTAAAAATGGATGGATTTCTAATCCCCCCAAAATTTAAATTCAGTGACGCTAATTAATATAATTAACTAAGGCTACAATAACAATTCCAATTGTTATGTCTTCATGTTTCATTATCACCTGCTCTTTGGCAATCTTGTTCGCACTATTGCTATACTTGACGCAAAAAATTAAATTCGAAATAGCAAGTCGCACCTGGTGTATTCACTAGTAGCTTCGAGTACAGGAGGTAATAGATTGAACTGAAGCATCTGTTAGTTCAATATCGACAATGAAATCCGATTCCAGAAGCAATAAAATAGAATTACTGAAAGGATCGAGTTCTAGATACTTGTCAAACCGATGAAGCAAAAAGTACCTCGCACGAAATGAACTACGACAAAGCTGTTGTTACTACTTGTACAAATATTCATTTCGAATATTTTCTCCAGTTTCCGTCCGCAGAACACGTGTGCGAACGTTGAAAAACTTATTATAGATTTATTATAGCAAGAAGTCGTAAATGCTGCAAGTATGTTAATAACAAAACACTCCATTGGTTCGGAATATTATAATGGTTTAATTCACTCAAATATGTGAGCATGAGCACGTTTGCAGCTTTTGTTTTATTTTCATTAAACAAATACGTTTATTATTATATCGGGTGGGACCCTACCATTGTTACCTTTCTCATTCTGAAGGCGTTCGTCAATTCAAATCGATAGCAGTCAAGTTAATGCAGAGAGGGTGCTGCGAATGTCTAGCCCATGATCCATCAATTACTTACATTAAGAGTCCGTTTCTCAAAAATACATGACCGTCGCGTTCCGGAAGGTAAT